>JAPESX010001342.1:0-10108 GCA_029590615.1 Nemania bipapillata | reverse complement strand
GAGAGCTGGTGAAAGCTTCCAAGTCTTCCCGGCTGCAGAAGTCATTGTCAAGCCCCCAGCATAGAATGTGAGCAATGATGTCGGGGCAGTAGACCAGCCATGCGCATGACTGACCCGAGGGTCATTGTTATAGACGGGGTAGAGCGGAGTGCCGTCGCGCCCAAACCCTTCGATGAAGGTGCTGTTTGTCATACGTGGATCATCGAGCATGTAGTCCGCCCACATGAACTCCATCAAGTCTAGGGCGGAGTCGGGATGGCCAGCCATGAAATGCGCTCGAAGCTCGAAGCCCGTCGCGAAAGGGGAAATGGTATCGCCGTCATTGGCCTCCACAGCTGGTGCGCCGTAAGGTCGTATCCAACGTGCTTTCAAGGCGTCACTAATAGCAGCGGCCCGCGTACCGTTGGCTATCCCAGCTATAACAGCCCAGGAATTTCCATCTTGAGGATAGGAGGTCGCGGGCGAGCCATATGCGATTGTGTCGTTGTCGCGGTACAACGAAACTGACTCATCCCAGAGAAGATTGTCCGCGGCTATGGGAATGCCTGCAGCGCTTAGTTCCCATCTGCTAGACTCGCTGGTGTCGTTCATGATTGCAGCAAGTTTCAGGGCATTCTGTAACGTGTGAAATAAAATTGAATTTGCCTACTTGAATGTCAAACCACAGTCGGCTGCTGAGTAATGTGAAGCTTACCTCGATGTTATGGCCTGACATGCCTCCCCGGCCCCAGTCGGAAATGGTAGTCACATTAGCCAGACCTGAAGAATCGATAAATTGCAAAGGGTAGTTGACCCCAAGCTTATATTGCTCCCAGAGGGATCTGAGGTAGTCAATGTCGCCACTAAACATGTAATAGTCGTAAACATCGTTAAGGGTGTGGCAGTGGTACGTAAAGCTCCACGCAAACAGTTGAGCTAAAGGATACCCCGCGGCTGGAAGTCGGCCGTCTACTTTCTGGTAAAGGAAGAGCGAGTCAATTGCGTTTCGAATGGGCTCGAGACTATTTGTCGATACGAAAATAGAGGGACCCGAGATAACGATGTCACCCGGCCAGACAACTCGATCTCTCTTTCCGCCATCTAACAATACACTGCTGCCGTCTTACGACTAGAATAAGCCTAGGGGACATGAGAGGAAAGCGTTATCAATCAATGACTTACTCGAAACCGTATAATTATAGTACCATCCGGCAAACGGGGCTCCTAGAGCAACGCCAGTCGTAGGATCCGCCGAGCAGATTTGATTTGTGTAAGCACCAGCGTACCACACCCGATTCAACTTGTCGTTGTCGCTGTGGAAATAGCCAGTGTAGGCTGCAGGATTCGCCATTTCAGGGGATGCGGCCCAGTACACAGTGACATTGGAGATGCTGATAGCTTCTGTCGAGTTATGAACGACAGTAAGATATCGGAAAGCTCCTCGTTGAAATTCGTGGCCGGCCTCATAATGTCCCGGTGTCGTATTATTAAACCATTGAGGCAGGTCGAATGCCCCATCTTGAACCGCATCGCAGTGCTGGGCGCTGATGTACATAGAGGATTCACTGAACGTGAAGCCTATCGAGTCGCTCCCGCCTGAGACAGCGTCGACATGAAAACTGACCCCTCCAGCAATGTTCTTGCCGAAGTCCAAAGTCACATAAGAACCATTTCCGGAGAATGTAGTCGACCAGTTAGACTGTGCGCCCGCTCCAATCGGGTGTAGGAGAGCAGCAGCGTTCTGGACATCGCCTCCTGTCTGATAGATGGACACTGGACTGAGTACTCGCGTGGTAGGTGCTAGAATATACTCTTGGTATGGGACGTCAGCCGCTGCAGAAGCCAGCAGAGCCCATTGCATGCAAACAGGGACTGGGAGGAACCTCATTGCGCAGAAGAAGCATGCCGTTGTAGCCTCGAGGGAACTTGTTGTTCTAGATCATTATTCATGCTGATATATATATATAGGACATTGCCCTGTTGAACAGTACAGTTACCTAACTTATGCAGCGTCCGGTACACCACACCAGGAACGCGCCCCTACTCGATTTGGCGATTCAGAGTCATTTGACATTGGAGATACCCCCCTGTTAGTGTTGGTGTCTGGTGTTGCCTTGATCTTAACCCCTATTCTTCCGTGTACAGCCACGATGAACTAGAAGACCTCCTCTACGTGTGTCTTTAATTTTCGTACCACGGCTTGGCCGAAAAAAATCCCATGCGTACAAGCGTACAATGAAGAGAAGAATCAAACCACGCTGATTCATGGAATCCACGAAAAGATAGCGGGGTGTGTTTTTCCATGAACGAAGAACCCCAGTATGATACGTCAGCAACCCTGACTTTTCTTTCGGCTCTATTTTTCGCATTCAATACGAAAAACCCGGCAACGCATTACATAGGTAGTAGGTGAGTAGATCACACTTTTACTAACCTTTTTAATAGATAATCAAAGATTGGTTGATTTTACCTCATCCTGTCCAAGCCTAGGCACCGCAACGATTCATGCGAAACGGGCTTGACGAGAAAAGGGGTATGTATAATGTGGTCTGCAATCAACACCAGCGGGTGCAACGCCCCGGGCATATAACTTCGAGTTGGGATGTCTAGCAAGCATAGAGAGTAGTTGGGCGTGCAGGCCGAGTCATCATTTACCGGGCTCCAAAAATGCAGCACATGTTGATACTCAGTTGGGCTATCGCGTTCTGCGCCAAGTTTGTCCTAGGCGAGAACTCAACCTACTATAACCCGGTTCTTTCGGGTTGGCACTCGGATCCATCATGCGTTCACGTCAATCGCACCTTTTATTGCGCTACGTCTACGTTTCTGGCTTTTCCTGGGATCCCTATCTATGCATCAGACGATCTTATTAGATGGAGACTCATCAGCCATGTCTGGAGTCGGAATTCCCAAATACCCGGCATCAGCTGGAACACCACAGCAACCCAAGGCGGCTTCTACGCACCAACATTGCGATATCACAACGGCGAGTTCTACGTTGCCAGTGTCTACGTCGTATCCACTGTTGATATTGACGTCTTCGGCGTGGTGTTCAGATCAACCGATCCTTTTGACGAGGGGAAATGGAGTGATCCTATCCGGTTCGACACTTCCTGGAGAATTGACCCCGATCTCTTCTGGGACGATGACGATACCCTGTATGTTGCTACTAGTGGCATATTTCTCCAAACGTTGGACCTGGACACCGGCTCCGTGGGCAACCCGATCAGTATCTGGAGCGGCACCGGTGGCGAGTCGCCCGAGGGTCCTCACATCTACAAGAAGGACTCGTGGTATTATCTCATGATTGCCGAAGGTGGCACAGCCCTAAATCATGCCGTTACCATTGCGCGATCTACAAATGTCACGGGCCCGTACATACCGTACGATCAGAACCCGGTTCTTACCAACCGTGGCACTGATGAATACTTTCAGACTGTTGGACACGCCGATTTATTCCGTGATGCAAACGGGCACTGGTGGGGGATGTGCTTGGCTACCCGTTCCGGCCCAGAATATGAGGTGTATCCGATGGGACGTGAAGCAGCCTTGTTCCCGGTCACTTGGGATGAAGGTGAGTGGCCTGTAATGGAGCCCGTTCGAGGGATCATGAGTGGATGGGAATTACCAAACAAGACCGCCAGCGTAGGCTTGTCGAATTCAGATCCTGACCACTATCACTTCGACGCTGACAGCGAAATACCTCTCCATTTCATCTATCCACGAATTCCGCCAAGAAAGGTGTCTATGACGGCAAACGGAATGCAAATGATACCAACTCGGAGCAATCTTACCGGGGCCAGGGACGAAGAGGCCGAGCTGACTGGTCAACATGGCATCGGTTTCATCGGTCGGCCACAAACCCATACGTTGTTCGAGTTCACTGTAGACCTTCTCTTTACACCGCGAGCAGTCCAGGAAGAGGCCGGAGTCTCTATTTTCCTCACACAATATGACCATATCGACCTTGGGATTGTGTCCATCGACGAGTGCACCTACGCCAACTATACGAAATATCATCAATGCAGGGGTGATGGCGGCTCTCGAATGTACTTCCATTTCCAGATTCAAAGTAGTGCGAACGGTACAGTCTCACGGCTCACTCCTGTGCCTGAGGACTGGGTCACTCGCGCTATTCGGTTAGATATCATGGCCTCAAACACTACCTATACCCTTTTTGCGTCGTCAGTGGTCGGAACAGATGGTCGAATTCAGGTTGGGCAGGCTCCGTCTAGTGTTGTGAGCGGGGGTAGTGGTTCCTTTGTTGGGAGTGTAATCGGCGGATTCGCGACGTGCAATGGAGCCGGGATTGGCGACAGTTGCCCACATCAAGATATTGCCTATTTCCAGACTTGGAAGTACGTGGGCATGGGACAGCAGATATCAAGCACTACTTTTGTAGAAACTCCAGCAGCTTGATGATTACGCGCGCAGGTCGGGACACCGTAATAGTGTTCATTTGACTATGGAAGCTTGGGAGATCAAATATCATCTGTAAAGAGGCATCTGGATCGGACAATGCGATCGAGGCTACCATGAGTCTCACACCTTCATAAATTCTTCCTCCATGCAATATTGGTATTTTTCTGCCACTTACCATCCACTACAAAAGTTTAGGTAGCGGGAAATAAGAACAAACGCCATATCCTCGATTTTTGTGGGATAAGTCGACTCAATGCAAAAGAAGCGCTTTTTAAGATTACTATATACCCTACATTGAACGCTTTATCTGCTATGATGCGTTGCAGTAAAAACACCGAGTCCGAGCACGGCGTTGGATAGTATGACCCTCCGTAGCTCTCTCTACATAACTAACTATCAATTTCAATGAACCCCATGACACGACGAATTAAACTCCATACTCGCAAACAACTCTCAAGTACCTACGGATTGGGAAAGGACCAGCTGAGTTGGTGACCTGCAGGATAAGGTGAAAATTGGTTTTTTGGCCAGTGTACGGGTTCGACCACGGCGCCGGTGCAGTAATCTGAACATCGCTGCCCAATACAGCTTGAGCGAACCCAGCATCATTCATAACGGATACATTGCCAGTCGCCGGCCTCAGTGCCTTCAGCTTGATGTCAATATAGTCTGGGATGAACCTTGTTGGCTCCGGATATATACCCCACAGAAAGGCTAATTTGCTGTTGTCCGTAGGATGATCTGGGTCGTACGTCAAGTTGGCAGAGAATGTATATGTCTGATTCGGTTCAACCTTGACAAACAAGGGATCCGGACCTTGATGCCCATTCACATTGAGTACCGGGGGGTGGCCTACTTTAGTGAAGTCGGGTGTAAGAGTCCACTGCATACGAGCTGCAAAGTCGTCCTGGTAGGCACTTCTCCAGCGCCAGATAGACGCTTGATTAGTCTCCCATACTTTTCCATCAGCACCTGTGACGGAGTCGGCTGCGTTGACAAAATGTCTAGCAATGCTAAACCCGGCATCATCATCTGGGGCTTGCGGTAGGCCATATCTACCCCCCCCAGGTTCCCCAGTCAATGCGGTCTCGATAAACTAGGCCATTTTGAATAAGCCACAGAAAGCTAGGAGTATCACCCTCCATTCCGAATTCGATCTGGGGGTACACTGACCCCAATGGGCCGAGCCTAATGTTATGATCAAGCCACGGGTTTAAGACAGTCTCATTCGCAACACAGGGACAGTCTGCGACGTTTATGCCGGGCCATGTAGCTGCAGGATACTCGTTGAAGGCATGTATAGAGACCACGTAGAATATGTCTGGATATCTGGCTCGTATCCATGCGCCACTGTTGTCTTGGTCAGATATGGTATAGAGTCTGATACGGGACCGTAATTCCGAGGCTTCAGCAGACGTCATCGTGTTATCCATGTAGTAGAGTGCTTGGGCCAGTGTATTTGTACCGCCCCAGGCAGCGATGAAGAGTGGCTCAGTGGACTCTTGGAGACTGGAGATGATGCGCTGCGCACCGTCACTTATCGCCTCGTGAAGCGCCGCCAACCCATAAGTCTATTCATTGTTTAGCATTGGGATTCTCGGCGAGGTGAACATCGGTAGTTGACAGGCCTCTGCCTCTACTCGAGCCATGAAGAGCAACGGAAGAAAATGGTGATAGAAGAGGAAAATGCTTTCTCACCGTTGGGCCAGACGTCAATAACTGGGAGAGTTCCTCTGCACTCTGATATGAGGCCGTGGGATGGACATGTTGATTCAGGTTGTCAACCACTTCTCCGTACGCCTCGACGATACGTCTCATCTCCTCCACATGAGTTTGGTTCTTGAGCCACCAGGATGTTGTAGCACATAGTCCCCTTGTCTCGAATTCGTTTGAGTAAAGGAGATATCTCACTAGAGACATGGAGTCATCAGGCTCATTCAAGATATCTGACATGATGAAGATTCGCGGTTTCCAGTCCAAAGTCTGCAACAACTCTTTTACCGAGCCGTTTTGAATACCCGCAGAGATATCTGCATACGTAGGCTTCATAGCTGCGAAGATGCCGAGGCAGCCTGTGAGGAGATTTAAGAACGCCATGAGTGCCTGAGTGCCAGTATTCCGGTTGTATCAAAGAGTTGATAGGCCCCAAACCTCATGTAATCAGGGTTGTAGGTCACTTAGCGACTGTAGCCAGCATACTCTGGCAATGAGAAGAATCGAATGGGAGAATAGTCTAATTATTATAGTTATAGACACATTGAGACTTTTTTTTCTCTCTTTTAATCCTGGATCTTTCGCAAGGGTCATTACCCTGAAAACTTACTAGATTGCCTAACTTGCTAATACTAATACCACGAAATGGTAATATTGATCTCTCGTCCTGATTGCCTGCATTAATGCCGGTCAAGCACATAGCTACGTACCCCGTCCTCGTACACGATGTGCAAACGTATATACCTACAACCTACCGAAAGGGTTGCCGACATCGACGGTGGGCCATTACCACAGTATAACCTTGCTACTCCGCCTTTTCAAACCAAGATATGAATTATAGGGCTGCTACATATATTATACGTTGTATAAAGTAACCTTGTTTATACGAAAATTAGTTTTATTCGTTTTGAGATTGTCTACTCGGATTGCTTATTTCAGATTGCCTGGTTACTTCGGTAGCTAATATAGCAATTATAAGTGGCGAGACTCACTGCCGGGCCCAACAACGACAATAACCCCCCTTTTTCTCCTGTTAAGCAAAAGCGTCGAGAGCTAATCGTTCGTCTAGTTGTACAGCCAGCGGCTCGGCCGCTTACTTTATTGTTATTTCTTATATGTATATAATTTCTTTTATTTGTCCGATTATACATTATAAAACAGAAAGTAGGGGGACAATAGTTATTAATGACGAAGTGGGGGAAGCGGGTAACATGGGGTTTGCGGGGCTCTTGACACCCAATTAAATCTTTTTCGCATTTTTATATTTCTGGTCGGTCATCCACCACATGGCCACGTGACAATCTGCTCTCTGCAATGAGGTGATGTCTTTATTACAACAAATACGAAAATTAAACCCTTAGGGGATCTCCTAAGCATAAGCGATGTATAACAATGTTAAAGGACTTTTTTATGTAAGTAAAAGAAATCCTTTAAACATGTGAAAGGCCACTTATACATGCGAGGCAGATAAAGTTACGGCTCTTAGCCCTGGCGGTTAATCTAGTGTGGCTGGTGCCCTATGTTGTGGCTAGTCTGGTAGGCTCAGGTTGGCTTCCTATTCCGATTCGTGACATCTCCAGGTACCTACATCCATGGATGTATCCATTGTAGGCAGGCTTATCTGAGGTATGCAATTATCCATAGTACCACGGCTCAATATCGGAATAGGACTGTTACCCACGAAAAAAAGCGGCCACTTGTGAGGGGCCATCTTTTAACGATTGTCAAAATATTGCCCCTCCTGGTCCGAGCGCTTCTTCGCAGAAGTAGCAGNTCACAAAATTCGCGAGCCTCAGGAAATTCGACGTCGACCGCTCGGCTCTACGGATTCGATCCCGACCGCCCTCAGCCGACCCTTTTCTGCAATCCGCGTCCACCCACCCAATCCGTGGCCGCCGTTCTATCGACAATAAGACACTTAGAAGAAGCGAAAAGCGTACTCAGTTGTCGAGTTTCCTAGGACTTAACAGGACAAAATGGCGGCCCCCCACCAGCCGCAGCTTGTCTTCGTCGATGGCAGCTTCGAGGAACTGGCACAGGAGATGGCCAATTTCCTCAACGTCGGCGACGATGTCAAGGCCCTCATCGAGAAGCAGCAGAAGGACGAGGTCCTCAAAAAACTCGTCATTGCCTCTACAGCCCTTCACTCCATTCCCGAGAAAGAGTTCGCCGGCGCATACAATCTTTTAGTCTACCTCATTCTTCAGAGCGAAAATGCCACCATGTTCCTCTCTCGTGTCTGCGATAACCTCACAAAACCCATCACTTCATCCCCTCTCAGCGGCCCTGGCTTGGCCCTCAATACCCTCACCACCATTTTTAACATGCTGAAGCCCGACGATGAACTCCGATACAACGTCTTTATGGCCATTCTAAGGTTCCTCAAATCTCATGGCATGTTCGAGAACCTAAAGCCATACCTGAAGAGCCTTGAAGACTGGATGGACGATTGGGAAACCGAGTCAGATGACCGGCGTCAAACATACGAGGCTATCGCCGAGACAGCCCGCGAAGCTGGTGATTCTTAGTGAGTGCTTGCCTGCTGTAGATAATGATTTTAAATGTGTCTAACCTGCGTATCGCGCAACAGTACCTCCTACCAGTACATTCTCAAGGCGCTGCGCACCTTCGAGGATGACGAAGTCAAGTCCGAGGCAGCCCAGAAAATTGCCCTCCGCGCCCTCAAGACCGCCCTTCTTTCACCGACACAATACGACTTTCAAGACCTCTTAAGCGCGCCATGCGTCCAGGCTCTTGCCGAAACCCAGCCGGTCTACTTTGAGCTGTTGACCGTCTTTGCTGAGAAGGACTTAGAGGACTACAACGAGTTCAGAGAGGAACATGAAGGCTTTGTCGAGAAGGAACATCTAGATGTAGAGAAGCTACAGACGAAGATGCGGCTACTCACCTTCGCTTCGCTTGCCGCCCGAACACAAACACGCGAAATCCCTTATGACGAGATTTCACAGGCACTACAAATTTCCATGGAGGAGGTGGAGTTGTGGATAATCGACGTGATTCGTGCCCAATTAGTAGAGGGTCGAATGTCACAGCAAAAGAAGGTATTTCTAGTGCATCGCACAACATATAGGGTCTTCGGTGAGAAGCAATGGCGCCAACTAGGCGATCTTGTGGATACATGGAGAGACACACTTACCAAGGTTGCCTCGACGCTTCGCAAGGAGCAGGCTGGACTTGAGGCCCAGAAGAAACGCGATCTGGAGGAGGCTGAGCGGAAGCTAGCGAACACCGGTATCAGCTCTGGACCCGGCGAGCGGCGACGAGGCGGGGAGCGAGGGGAGCGAGGAGAGCGAGGAGAACGCGGGGAACGCAGCGAACGTGGGCCTCGCAAGGAGCGAACCGACGATGACGACTAGATGACTTCCTTTTTTCTCTTCGCCTTTTTCGGTTCTCAGCTCTCAGTCGATTGCATAGGGAAGGTCACTCGGCGTATGGCATGGCGATGCGGAAAAAGGCTTTGTTGTAATGAATTATGCGAGTTTGGACTACGGCACCCAGGGGAAAAATACCAAGATATATCCCCCTCTTAGCTGATAAGAAGCCAGCAATCTTGTAGAAGGTTACATACCACCTCACCTCGACCGTTGTCGAACTCGAATAAAGAATAGAGGCTGGTAAATCGTAAGAATACAAACCAGAACCTAAGCAAATGTCCTCGAACTCGCCTAGCTTCTATAATATGGAACCGTGAAACGCTATCTAGACTGTCGGCTCGTACTGCAATGCTAGTCATACCTGGATTCTTCTAACTCGAATCCTCAAGAGTCTGTCTATCTTTGTGTGTGTTATACTCTATACCCAACGATCTTGGCAGTGTACATCGCAGACCAGTCTACATTCTTTAACCTCTCTACTTTCTCGACCCGTTCTGCAAACTCCCCTTAGCACGCCGATCCACACGCTTTCGCGCCTCGACTCAAAAGCTGTCCCCTAACCGCTTGGCCAGCTCGGCCTGGGTGGCGCGGTAGACGTC
>JAPESX010001341.1:0-10115 GCA_029590615.1 Nemania bipapillata | reverse complement strand
TCTTCCGCGTCTTTGGCAGCTCGTGCGTGAGCGGTGCGCAGGCTATCGTGGCCGGAGCGATAAATCATGGTGAAGAGGTCCATGGACAGTATCTAGACGGTGGAAACATTGCAAAGTATGTTTTCCTTTATTTTTATTTTCCCCTCTGGAGAATTGTGTTCAGTACGGTCCTAACATCACACGTGATAGATTGGCTGCCGTTGTATATACACCCGAAGGCAGACAGATGGCACAGAGGTTATGGAAGGAGACGATGAGCGAACTGTCGTTTGCTGGTGTTGAGGATGTGATTGCGGCACTCGCTACGTAGCCCTTTTCGCTCACGGGAAGATTTCATTATTCATACTATACCCTACTGTTGTCTTGTATCATTATACCCCCAATTCCTAGTGCATGATATCTCATCTGATTTAGTACCAGTCATCATCATTGGTCGGGAGGCGAGCATTCTAATGTCATTACTGTAATGTTTTTTCCCCTTAGCTTATCTCAAGTCTGCATTGCATAGTCAAATCGCATAGAATTTAATTTCTTTGTACTCATATACTCATCTATGAGATAGACACTCGTTAAGTTCGATGTTTGTATAAATAATTATGCTTCAGGCATACAAAACTCAAGAAAAAATCGATCTCAAGTAGGTTTACGTTTCTCTCGTGGCTCTTGTCAAGTGATGCACCCCAACAGTGTCTTTTCATTTGTTGCTGCTTGTTGTTTGACGTTGTCTAACCTATCGTGTTTCAGTTTTCAAGGCGAACGCGTATAAAAAATGATAGACAGTGGTACAAGAGACCCAAGACTGCAACCCACCATCTTAAAGATGTCACAGGGTTGTTCACAGATAACTCAGTGCTCACTTTTCGTCTGAGATATATAGGACTTAAATGAATATTTAGTCTCGGTTCCAATTATCTACCTAGTCGAAGAGTGAGGAATCAATGCCACGAAGCCTTCGGCCCTATACTAGTTTGTAAGAGTCACTCGCCCCGACCATTAATCAAGTGAGTCTCACGAGTAAAATCCTTAAGATAACTAAATTTGTTCTTATCAACCTTTGAATCGGAGTTATGTAGGTCGACAAGGAGTAAAATGATCGGCTTACTCGAGCCGACCAATCTGCAGAGCGTTTGGTTGGGATCAACCTTCCCCCTAGAAGCAGAGCTACGCCGAAATGCTAACTACGTTTGGTGGAAAATACTGTTAAGCGCCCGACCTTGTTTGAAGCCTTGAATTTCCGTTCAACCGACCTAGGTCTAGTCCGAGGTGCATATAATAACTATGCTATTGCCGACGATTCGGTGCGGGACTAGATCAAAGGCCAAACCTCCAAGCCCGGCAGATGTGCACAGACGAAAGCTCTGCGGGGTAAGAAGGGGTCACAGCTTACAAGTATGACGTTAAGACGTTGAATTGAGAAGGTACATTCCTCTCATATTTGATCACATTAGAATATTGTACAACATGGCTAACTCCAAAGACGACAGCACATATGTGCCTCTCCTCTCGGAGAAACACTCGGGGATTCCCGAATCGCTCCTCGAAAAGGCCCAACAGGCGAAAGCGCACGTTTTATCTGTGACGACTAAGATTCAGAATACAAGGAAGCGGGCTCCAGCGTACCCACCAGGTGTAGATGTGACAGTCTTCGACCAAGCTGTGGATGAGCTTCGCGGGCAATTAGGGACAGACAATGTATCTCTCAACGACCAGCCCCTCATAGATGGATGGTGAGTTTGCTGCTCATCATGTGCATTGCATAGTTGGCCAGTTAGGAACACCGCGCATGGAATACTAACATCCCACGTAGGTATATGGAGCGTGAGCTCATTATGCGGTGCCGCCTGCACACTTCACAGCTAACAAACAACGTCTAGACCCCAACACACATGACATGATGCATGTGCTGGATGATGAGGAGTTGGTCCCCTCTGCGATGGTGTATCCAGGTAGTACCGAAGAAGTACAGCACGTCGTCAAGTGGGCGAACAAATACCGCATCCCGATTTTCCCCATCTCGATGGGCCGGAATTGTAGGACATGGTTAGCCTCTCAAGTCGCCACTCGCTGATACTGATATCGTGATTTCTTAGTCGGTTATGGCGGGGCAGCACCTCGTGTTCGTGGCTCCGTTTTGGTTGATCTCGGCAGACGGATGAATAAAATACTAGACATCAATCCGGATGATTATACGTGTCTGGTCGAGCCTGGTGTCTCCTTCTTCGCTCTCCACGACGAGATTAAAAGAAGAGGGTACGATCACTTGTGGATAGATCCGCCAGATGTGGGTGGCGGCTCAGTAATCGGGAACGCAGTCGATAGGGGGGTTGGGTACACACCTTATGGTGATCACTGGGCACTTCATTCTGGCCTCGAGGTGGTACTTCCGACAGGAGAAGTTATTAGAACTGGTATGGGGGCTCTCCCGGGCAATAATACGTGGCAGACGTTTCCCTACGGGTTTGGTCCATATTCTGAGTAAGACAGCCTCGCACACTGCAAGAAACCCCTTGATTCCTACTAATCTCAACGTAACCTAGCGGCATTTTCTCACAGTCAAACTTTGGGATTGTGACCAAGATGGGAATGGCACTGATGCCGAACCCGGGCGGGTTCGAAAGCTTCGTAAGCGTACAGAGTTACCATGATGACATATGCACTGACTCTTTGTTGAGGTGTATACGTTCCCCAAAGAAGAAGATCTCACTCAGCTGGTGCGTATTTTTGTATCACGATGATTGATGCAAGAAACCAAACCCGTCTCACATAGTGCAGATTGAAATAATCCGGCCTCTCAGGATCAGTAATATCCTCGAAAACGTGGCGCAACTGCGACACGTAATTCAGAGTATTGCAGTTCTGGGAAATCCTCGAAGCACGTATTACACAGGTGACGGTGCCATACCTATTGAGATCATCCATGAGGCTGTGTCAGAATCTCCACTAGGAGATCACACATGGATTTACTATGGGATGTCGTATGGGCCGCCACACATTCGAAAGTACAAGCTGGATATTGTCGACGCCGAGTTCAAGAAAGTGCCTGGTGCTCGACGGATTGACCCTGCTACACTACCTCCTGATGAATATTTCTGGACACGTGATCGGGTGGCATCCGGAACTCCAGACGTCCAGGAACTGCGGTGGGTTCAATGGGTCCCCAACGGCGCACATATAGCCTTCTCGCCCGTAAGTCCGATCCGTGGCGTAGACGCAACGCGACTAATCGAGATCGCGCGACGACGGCACGACGAGTTCGGCATCGACCTCCTTCCCGCGTTCATCGTGGGCCTGCGCGAGATGCACCTCATTGTAGAGATCGTATTTGACCGAAACGACGAAGCGCGTCGCGAGGCGGCGTTGAAGTGTCTCCGCGCCATGATCGATGATGCGGCGGCTTGTGGGTATGGAGAATACCGCACGCATCTTGTTAGTAATACCCGTTTCCTTCCACACCCGCCGGACACATATCTANGAGTTGTTTATCCCCCCCTTTTCGTTTCGGCGTGTCTCGGGATAATCATCAGCTGCTTAACCAATGAGTGTTTTTTTATATTTCTTTTCCACTCTCGCTACTCCCTCCTTCCTGCAAGGCCCCGCACCTGTTCGTTTTCTGCATCATCATCACAGCCGGTAGTTACTGACTCCAAGGTGATAAATCCTAGGTCCTGATGGATCAGATCGCGGGAACATACAACTGGAATGACGGGGCCCTGATGAAATTTAACGAGAAGCTCAAAGATGCACTCGACCCGAATGGGATCCTGGCGCCAGGGCGGTGTGGGATTTGGCCAAAGAGGTACCGAGGTCGTGGCTGGGAGATGACACGCGAAAGTGGTGAGAACTCTCAGGGCAATGGCGTTGATTCTTAAAGGGTCCAAAGTGGAACTTTGAAGAGAGATCTAGTGGCTTTTAGGCGGCTTAATAGTGCATTATAATGGGTATTGCAGTGTAGTAGTGGCCCTACAGGACGTCATAGTAAGAGGCAGCTACATGGTATAGTAGGTAAGTATGTACCTATACAGGTCCAAACGTAAAGATTAGCAAATATTAATGGCTGTTACGCTGTTATGTTGCGAGCCTAGCACGCTCTTCACTCTGTATTCACCTATGGCTAGAGTTTCTGTTACGAAATAGTACCGTAGCAAGTACAGTACAGAAGTACCTCCGCTACCAAGGTAGGTATGTACAGAGTAGATGACCTTGTCTTAGTGACAGATTGGGGAGTAGGCTGCAGCCATCCTATCTCACAGTACCACCTGCATATGTAACAGGCATGGAAACACGTCGGTATAATTGATTGACTACCTACCCAGATCGGTACCCAGATAAGTAACTTTTGGTACTTCCCCCAGATCATGATAAATAGTCATTCTGCCTGCCTTTCTTTGCCGCGGAGATACAATTACAGTTTTGTGTTGTATGTAAGGCTCGATCTCTCTGTCTTCTCCTTGGCAGAGATATATTTATAACATGTAACCCCGGAACAGATTCGTAGGATGCAAATCCTCTATGTCTGCAGTTCTACTGTTTCGAGGACTTGGGATTCCAGATTTTGCAGCTTATAGGAGCTAATGTCCCTGATTTGATTCGCTGTCATCTTCGCCTGGGGGTTTTCTCTCTGCTTTCCTCTTTTGCGACCTTCACTAGCCCGCTTCACTGCCTGCCCCCAGACTATGGCTCCACTATGGCACCTAAATTTCGATATCGACAACTACATCAATCGCATAGTCCCAGCGCCACCTTGGCAAGCTATTCCGTATCCTATATCCTACTTCCTTGGCTACAGAAAACACCCTCCTGAGAAGAATTACGGGAATATTATTCTCGCTCTACGGGCATTGCTGGGTGTCTTCACCAGCCTGGTACTTATCCAGCTTCTGAGCCATCAAATTCCTTGGGTGGCGGCAAATGGCCCTCGCATAATAGCGAGTTTTGTATGACATCACAGCCTACATCGCCGCCCTTGTTATAGTCTTCCTATTCTAACTGGGTCGGTGCTGTAGGGGGCTGCCGCCGTGCTCGAGTTCTGTGCCTTCGAATCGCCATTCGCGCAACCGCGTAACCTATTCTTCAGCCAGATCATAGCCAGCATCATCGGGGTATCGTTCAATAAGTTATTCCAACTGGGTCCTAATGATGATCGAGTTCGCTGGCTCGGGGCCGCGCTTGCCTGTGCCACAACAACAGCTTTAATGGACTTGACTAAGACGATACACCCGCCGGCCGGAGCTACCGCCTTGATAGCGGTCATAGACGATAGTGTCGTGAGCATTGGCTGGAGGCTGATACCGCTCGTCCTTCTCGGTTGTAGCGTTATGCTGCTCGTGGCTCTTATTCTAAACAACATTCTCACTAAATTTCCCCTATATTGGTGGACAGCTCGTGACTTGGGAGCCTTTCAGAATAAACAACTTAGTGGCTTATCGTTTGGCGACGAGGAGTTAGGCAGAGCTGAGAAGGCTGCGATTGCTATTCTTCAGGGGGAGATTGTGGTACCAGCCCATGTACAATTATCCCCAGAGGAGAAAGTGTTTTTAGAACAGATCTCGAAAAGATTATAGATTTCGGTGCTTCTTTTCGTGAATATAGTATATAAAGGATCACCAACGCTTCAACTGCAATGGCTCATATAATTACTATCTTCTACGTATTAGGAGCTAATAAGTAAAATTCCGATGACCTCTTCATATTATTATAAAGTGTATAACATCCTACACTTGCTAATTCTAGCCGACTTTGTTCTTATAATAATGAATGATATCTTAGTGCAGCTACTGACCCTACCACGGATAATAGATCACTGGAAACACAGATATCTGATAGTAGGGCGAGCCGAAGCACTCCAGCATTTATGCTATAACATAAGTAAGTTATGTAACCAGGCAAGTTGGCTAATTCAACCCCACGGCTGTCAGTGGGATATGTTTAGGGATTTACAACTTTGTCCTGAATACGTATCCTGCTTTGAAACCAACAAAACAAAGGAGAAACTGACTGAACTCCCCTCACGAGCTTATAGTGCAATATCAAAGCATATAAATCGGAAATATGATAACAAGATCTGCGATTCATAAAATATAATGTTATGAAGCTGGCGAAGGTTAGGCCTTGTAATGTTTACCACGACTTATCTGATGATCGCGTTGCTGTGCGGGGTGCGATGCAGGCTCTCTCATTAAGTTTAGAACTCTAACTTATCTCAAAATGATAAACAAAGGACGCGCAAGGCAGAGTAAACTAAGCCATCAATGAAACCTAAAGGTTTCCATGCGTTGCTTCCATCTTAATACCACTCTTGAGAATCATCCAGACTTGTTTCGGACCAAGAATAGAACAAAGACTATCATCTCCCAATCCGGTGGGGTTAACCACTAGTAGGTTTTTTTTAATAAGGCTTCAACATACTCCGATTACTTGAGCATGAGGGCCTGGTACTGTGAGTCCCCACTCCCGCTATGTCTACAGACAGTAGCTAATAATACACAGCACGTCCATCCACAATGAGTTCCGACGTCCTTGTGCCGGGACAGAGCTTCGGTGGCTCAGAAGCTCGCGCTTGGAGAAGTATCCGAGAACATCGGCAGGAAGTGAGAAAGGCAGCCAATCTGCTCAGAGCTAGAGGTATCGGGGTACAAATATTTGAAGAACAAGAACCTCTACACGTCCGTCCCCGGAGTGCGCTCGAAAGCCTACCCGATGAAATCCTCGTCTCCATCATGGAGTACCTAGATTACGGGAGCCTGTACCGCCTGAGCCAGACAACGGGAGAATTCCTGAGATTATCGTTCGACGGCATCTTTGAAGTCGATGCGGAATGGAGAACCTTCCGTTACACCATCGACCGGTATTTTCACGAGGAAGACAGCAGAATGACTGGACTACGTAGCGGGCCGAGAATGAGAGTCTTGGATTGGGCGAGGTGGTCTGTCAGACACCCAGACATTGCACAGGAAGAGCAATCTACGGGAGATGTGCTAGAGGCGGGCATGGCGATTGAGCCGAGTGGGCAATATGAAGTCGCACAAGAATCCCCGATGGTAGCTGACGCGACACATGATAGCGAGGGCGAGGACGAGGACGAGAGGGAGACAATTCTTGAGTTCATGGCTAGGTTGCAATAGATAGGGGAACGACTACGCATCTACGACGCACATATGTATAAGGCGGGATAATAAAAGCCTCATCGAGACCCTTCAAGCTCTTGCTCACGAATCGTGGTCATCAAAGTAAGCAAGCACTCTGGTGAAACGACGCGGAATTTGAGGACACAGGGAGATATCAGTAATATACGGAATACAATAATAGCAATAAGATACATAGGCCATTTGAAGCCTAGTACTAGACCCATATTATATCGCATACTGACCCGTCTGTTGTTCAGACCACTCCCAAAATTTCTTTGCTATACCGGTCCCACCCTCTTCCTCGGGTCTAGATCCCTCAAAGAGGTCTTGTCGGATGTTGTCGATACGACCCCAAGGAACAACTAAACGGGGTTAGTTGGTTAGCTGCTGTACTTCCTAGTGCTTTTAATAGACACTCAACTTACTCCAAGCCCCCGAGTTCTCCAAGCTCACTTCGTCCGAGAGAGCGGCAAACAGCTCAGTGTAAGCACCATTAACGGTTGGGTACGTTGTTGCGTTCCTGAACAACATCTCAAAGAAGTTGCAATTGCGATCAAGCTCTGACATCAGATTTCCCGGGTTCAACGACTAGAATGAGGGGCGTTAAGTTAGGATCAGGATGTCTCAAGTAACTCTAGCTCGTTGGGGAGCATGACTCACGACACTGACGATACCGTCGTCGCGGTGCCGCCGCGCATACTCGGTGGCGTGGTAGTAATTACCAACCTTGCTAATGCCATATTTCAGCGGGTAGAATACATCGCGCTTATAATCGAGGTTATCGAGGTCGATGCCCCCTCGCGGATTTAGGTGGTCTGCTGCAGATGAGGACACCCATACCACACGTACGGACCCCTTTGGCGCTGTTTTCGCGGTCGCGGCCAGCGTCGGGGTAAGAAACTGTGTGAACAGGAACGGACCGAGGCAGTTTGTGCCGAGCTGCAGCTCGTAACCCTGTGCCGTCTTGCTGCCGGTTGGCGGGAGCACTACAAGCTCGTGGATCAGCAATGGCTATACCCGGCACTCCCTGAGAGTGTTTTGAAGAAATTAGAAGCCTCCAGCGCATGGTTTTCTAGGTTAAACAGAACTCCTAGCAAACCCTCGAAACATGCAGCATAGCAGATTATTAAAAATAAAATACATACTGACGCCCGCATTGTTGAATAGAACATCCAGACGTTTCTCCTTAGCTAGGAACGCCTCGGCGGATGCTTTGATCGTGGTCAAGTCACTGAGATCCAGCTGTATCAGCTCCAACCGACCGGTGGACGCTGGATGCGTCTCTTTAATTGATGCGATCGCATTAGCCCCTTTTTCGACATTGCGCGCGGTGATGTACACGACGGCGTTTTTGGAGTACAAGATCTGCGCCACTTCTTTCCCAATACCAGTGTTGGCACCGGTCACAAGATAAACCTATACGGGCGGTTACCAGTGCTCAGTCTACCTATTATGTAGCACTACATGTCTTACCTTTCCAGAGAGGTCTGGTATGTCTTGCTCGGTGTACGTAGGTGTGCCAGGGAAGAGCTGGTATATTGTGGATATGTAACGCGCCATTGTAGGAGCTTATTCATCGATTAACTGCGTCGTTGATCCTGAATACTTGGGTTGGGTATTCTTGATAACCTGAAACACTTGATGTGCCTATGCCAGTGGAACCTATGCATGCTATTATAGGCAAACAGGCCTGGGTATAGCGATCTATCTAGTAGGCACTATCTACCTATCTAGCCCCGAAAGGCTTAGCACAAGTTTTGATAAGGCATTGCCTACCTATTGGGTCTATTGACTAAGATGTGTAAGGCGATAACCGCTTAGATAAATGATGCTAGGTATAAGTTGAGGTCCAAGTAGGTGCAGTATCTATTGGCGTTGTTGCAGAATTTCCTGGCTATATATAGCCTATATGTCACCCCACCCCTCATGAGCAACACCATTCATCATAAACCGTGATAACATCAGAAGGATCACATATGCAAATATAATTCATGTCTAGAACGAATAGCTTTATATGTTAATTCGTATTTGGGTGAAGTTCAGCTGTTTGGTGATACTTGACTACTTCTTAGTGCTAGGACGAGTCGACAGATAGACCTAGAGTCTAGACCACCAACCTTTGCCAAATCGTGCGGTACCCGAGACACCGAGTCGCGGGGTGATTGCGGATGGTGAACACAACATTGTATAAAGTCACGGTTCACCTGAATGCCTTTACCTTGTGGGTTCGGTGTTAGGCAGCTTGCAGATCACCGGTTTCCGGTTGTGTTCGTATCACCATGGCGGTTATACAAGATACAGAAGCGATATCAATATAGCCCAATAATAGGTATTAACCCCCAGGTTCCCTAAGCCACCGGTAGGAACGCAGCGATAAGTCCGGCCCAGAAATTTAGAGTTGCCCTGGAACATGCATGGCGGTTCTGCTATGTGGCGTCGAGGAATAAATCGTCCGTGGGGAACTCCGTGTGCTCGCTGTCCCGACGCAAGGACGGACCTGCACGGGGTTCCGCACAGAGCTCAAGGTCGAGAATTACGGTTTATAAGACCGAATTTAGACCTCTAATAAAGTCAATTCCCCAAATCGCTTGACACGGTCGAGGCTACTGAAGAAGTATCACGTATCAGCAGCGGTCATTCCATCACGCAGCCACGTAATCAGAACTCAAAATCGCAGCTCAACATCACTCAACATGGTTGCTATCCAGGAACCCGCAGAGGGCAATATCTCCTTCGATGATTACCTTGGGCTGATGACTTGTCTCGTCGAATGGGCCGATAGCTATGATACCAAGGACTGGAATAGGCTGCGGAAGTGCATCGCGCCGACGCTGCGGGTAAGCAGCCATAGCCATTTCCCCTTACCCCTATCCCCTTACCCCTTTCCCCTTCCCCTCACCTCCCTTTTCCTCCCCTCGCCCCCTCCTCTCCCTCCCTTCTAACAAAACACTCTAGATCGACTACCGCTCGTTCCTGGACAAGCTCTGGGAA
>JAPESX010001340.1:0-10123 GCA_029590615.1 Nemania bipapillata | reverse complement strand
AAGAAAGCTTGTCCGCCCCCCTGTCACAACCCCCTTTGCCTGTGGTTGGTCGACCTGATCTTCTACTAGGATCAGGCAATCTCCATCCCATCCCATCAAACCCCATGCCGCTGGTGTCTGGCAGTTTCCTGCAGCCCTTCTTATTTTGGGTCCACAGCAGTATACAGAATACATACCTAAGTACATACTCTATGCGTACACACCTGCGTCCAGGCATACCTATGTACCTTTTGCCATGTGCGGCGAGCCCCCATTGGATTGAAGAACGAGCCAGATTAATGACCAATGAAGTCCTGACGCAGCAGACATCCTGGCGCAGCGACTTTGCGTCTCGGGCCAGGAGTTTCACAGTGTTGGTTATCTAATATACACCATTGGCATTTATGTAGCACAGTGTGTCTCTAGCACGTGCGGATAGGTACAGTTATGCCTTAGGTCATAGCTACCTGCACTACTTAGAGAAAATAAACCTGATAATCAGTACTTATTACATCTTATTTGCTGTCGTAGTTTATAGCCCTACCATACCTGCATGCATTCACAACTGTTTACNGNNGCAGTNCTAGTTACCTAGCTCATCAAAAGACCCTGAAGGAAACACATGCACCTAATTGCAGAGCCGCCTTGCCAAGATCAGTGAACAACCCCAGATCATCGTCGGCTTGGGTAAGAAGAGATTTGGCATCAAAGCCGACAGAAGAATGCAGGCGTCTAATGCCTTATCGATAGTAAACCACGGGGTTTGACCCATTATAGCGAAACGATATTGTACAGGTGTTTGCCTCACAAATTAGAGCACTGTTGCTAATATTATCAACTCACTTGAATATCTTCGCCAAGAACCTGAAAATTTTTAAAAAAAAAATTTAGAACTCGCATTGTTGTTGTTGCTATAGAGTAGGCATACGGGAGAGAAAAGCATAACGCGGCAAAGGGAAATGCTGCTACTACAACGATGCAATCTAATCTATGCCCATCACTCGGCGTGGATTATTGGCGTTTTAACTAAGGCAAGAATGTGCGAGGTATTGACGTCGTTATTTCACGCTACCCATACCAAATTCCGGCGTGGCTGCAAGGCTTCGTAGGGCTTTGGGGTAGCTATCGGCCATAGGCATGGGCCCCATGGTTGCTGAATAACAGAGAAGCGATCCCGCATTAATATGTGCTGATAAATAGTCGGGCTGCCGGGATTTGTCATGGGGTATGGTATGCTTCTAACGCCAACTGATGGTTTCGATGCCATTGTAACCTAGTCTGATTGGCTCTACGCACATTCGCATGATCGCAATTCGTATTTCTGGATCGCCCCGAGTGTCTCCAATCGTGCCTGTGCCTTTTTCTACACCGTGGACTGGCAATAACACGTGAATACTGCCAAGTCTACGCAGCAATTTCTGGGCAAATCTCGGAATGCCGGCGGGACGGGGGTGCGGAGTTGTAACCAGTTCTAACTTGATCTGATCATGTGTTGCTCTGGATGCCTATGCGCATGTTGTCCACCTAATTGCCTCACTGAGTCACTCACCGCCGAGCTGTGGCATGGTGGATGCATATATGCCTTGGCGGCGTGACTTGTGACGCTTGGTGATACTACAAAATGCAATCGATAACGATGCATAACCCGTACCACACATGGTGTGGTCGCTGCTCGTGTATGTAGGTATGTGGTGTACGAATTAGGTAGTCTAGGTATGTATGTACTTTACTCAGCGTAGGCCTGTCTTGGTTGTTACTGGACCAACTATACCTCCCACAGCCTGTTACTAAGTAGGTCGACCTACATGCTTGTCAAGGCATGCAAGGGAGGAACCTACAGTATGATGCCTACATATTAGTTTAACCCGTGGGTAACAGCGCTGGCACAGCACTTCTCCAGTTCAGCCCTATCAACCCCCCTATGACGCATCTGGGCACGGCAACGCCGAAGAAAGCGGACTTGCGGGCGCTTGCTACGAGCCTTAGACCCTGTTTGGAAATGAATCTCATTTTCGGGCACGGCAGCACAGCGTGCCAAGAACGCAATCTATTGCGCTAGGTCCTGAGCTGGTGGGCAGTCGGTTTTGTACGGTTGAAGGGCGTAGCGCTAGACAGGGAGGTGTCAATGCGTCGGGATTCCATCCACACCTTCACGGGCTCTGTTCCATCTGTACAGCAGAGGCAGACCGCTAGAAGGGCGAGATGGCGCCACTAACTGTGGAGTGGTGTATTTGGCAACCAACAGGTAGTATTCACAACAAATGTATACTAGATAGAGTTCTTCTGAGTATACATAGAGAGCAAGGAGGCAACAGAATGCGATCCTATACTACCTTAGCGAGCACTCCGCAGCTTAACGGAGAAACGTACTTCGGTTTTAACCACCTATAGGGGGCATTTCATTCGCCGATGGGGCCGCGTGGTCCTTTTTGGGACGAGATGGCATGATCAAGTGACACAAATGACTAGCGAGTACATGTATAGTCGAGACAATTTAGTGGTCTTTTCTAGCACGGTTGAGCCCTACTGTACAGTACTGTCCAGCCTGCTGCGGACTGTGGGCGCTGGAAGAATGCCATTGGCTTGGCGGTACTCACTGATCATGTCATTTCAGCCCTATGAAAGCCTATAGTATAGGACATTTCCCACCAAAAAACACAGAGAACAGAAGCAAACTTCATTCGGCTACAGCCGCAGGAGACATTCAATTGCCCAATGATTGTTTCGGGTCTGCGAATCTGATATAGCAGAGAATGCTTGCTGATGAGAGCCGGCTTACATGTCTCAAGTTGCCGACATACTCCTGTCGTAACGATCGGGATNTSAATCGTTATGAGTGTAACACTATGCGAGTCGTTACCCAGATAGAAGTATCCACGTATCAAGCATGCTACCTAGATATCTCAAAATGGAAGAGCTAGTGCGTACGTAAACTCCTTATTTTCCGCATTTGAATTCTTATGGCGTGCTGCCAGTAAGAAAAGGGATATATGTCTTGGGTACATTGGCTGTCAGCAGAGCGGCCAGGGCCGTGAGGTGAGACGGGATGTCGTCTTGGCATGAACCCAGGCCAAAGGGACGGTAACTCGACCATCCCAACCACGTTGTTTCTAGATTGCGGGAAGAAGCTTGCGAGCCGTTGTTTGAATGGGGTAAACATCACAATAATCATTACCCATATCGCCTTTTGAGACCCTGGTTATTGGTCACGAGTCCAAACAGTATCAGGCTGAATCACACTCTAGTATACCTACCTACCGTAGTACTGGTCTCGTCATATTATTGTTGGCCTACTACCTATCTACGTAATGTTGAAGGCACTTGACGTCGACTAGATTCGAGTCCCGGCCTGCTTGTAGTATACTATTATAGTGCCCGGGCTAACCGAGGGGGCATCATATGAGAGAGGACGTTGCTTTTCCTGAGGCCAAGATTTGGCGGTGATGGTAAGTGAATCGATTGAGATCTAGTACCCTATCGAGATCCGGCGAAGGCGCAAAGTATAACCCTTTATGAGCAACACGCCGTAAGCAGAGCCACAATGTATTTCGACCTTATAGGAAACAGCTTGCGCACGCGGTGAAGTGTGTCTGGGCTGCATCAACATGATGCACGGCGAGGTCATAGTAGTGTCTGCAGGGGGATTGATGAATGGATTGATTGTGCGCGGGCCGTGCAGTACACACCGTACGCTTGATGAATGGTGTTTGTCTGTCCCAAGACCCCTTATCGAGTAGTAGGTACTGTATGAAAATACAGCGTAGCTACACATCCCCAAGCACTGATTACAAACTTCCAACTACAGAATACGCCTGTGGGGAAAATACGGATTTACTATGGTTTTCCTAAAAGGGTAATTTAGTTTCCAAAGTTCCAAAACACCCGCCGCCCTAGAGAGATGTCAGGGCACCGATTGTCTATTAGCTAAGCTCTGAACTACACTGGATATAGACTCCTCTTTCAGTGTTATTTGTTTATTTTGCATGGGCGAATGCAGAACCTGGGAAACAAGGGAGTTGAGATAAACACTTGTCGGATTTGGGTTATTATCACCGCTACTTGTTAGGAGATAGCCTATTGCCCGCAGTCCTAGACTCCTGGGCAGAGCCAGAAAGTCCTACGCGTTGATTTAGATACATCCCCAGCGATTGATTAATACATAGGTAGATTCTTAGTTGGAAGGTCTGGACGATCTTACTCCCCGCAAGAAGTCGGCAACCTAGACAGGCTCCTTGAACCCACTGTAAGCAAATATCGCGTGGCAGTAATCGCACTTCTCTAGGGCACTGCGACAATGCATAGCGTCTGCTACTGGATGCATTGTTTTTCGGAAGGATTCACTGGGGAAGATAGGGGCTACACCAACAACAATCCTATACCACTAAATTTCAGACAGGAGTCTGCCCACCATCTATGCTATAATGCTTCAATAATAGTGATTGCGCCGAAGGTTGACCGTGAATCCTACAGTGATCGCTGCTGCGCCTCCATGTGCTGGCGTTTCATCCGGCTGTTCTCATTGGGGATGTGAATGTACCATGTGTGTGTGCTGACCACGACAAGCGGATGTAGATAAGACAGTTTGGTACTAGAGGTATTCAATCCAAATTCCTCGGCGAGTACCGAGAATGTTACCTGTCTGCCTAGAAAGCCAATGAACCTTTTTCTGCTTGCCACCAAATAGCATGCAGTACCTTATCTGTAATCGCCTGCCTTCTACGACTACACCTACAAATCATCGCACCGCTCACACAACTTAAATTAGTATGCTTTTTTTTTCTTTTGGTTCCAGATTTGCATTGAAATAGTTCTCTCAGTGCTGTATGCATTATACATATGGTCTCACAAGTCGGTGGCTTGTGTGCGTGTGTGATGTCTGTGTGTGTCGGCCCTTCTATCACAGGCAGATATTTTTGGATCGCGCATACATAGAAACAGGTGACAGTTCTAGCGGTGTTCAGGCAGGTTTGGGATGATTCTGCCCATCCCTACAGTACTTGTACACTCCTGTTTACCGAAGTAAAGGATTTGGTGGTCTTGGCGTGAGAACCTTATTAGTCGACCAAAGTGTCTGCCTCCAGGTGACATGCTTCGAGAAGGGTGGGCGGACCAACCTCGCGGGTTTTGGTGGCTGCTGGGTCCCATACCAATGGCGAGAGATCTAACTGGTCAGTTGTCCTGGTGTCAGCAATTCACCGCGCTTATCGAAAAATGCCGGTATTTACGCATACAGTAGAGACCACGCGTGAAATACTATCTCCTTATCACATCTCCAGGTTTGACAAGCGATACGGGGATCCGAAGCGTCGGGACACACATAGGTAGCCATAACTCTCATACATACACGCAGAGTTAGACGAGTACTTTGGAAGTCTGTAAGCCTAGCCTAACAATGTCTTGGACGGAGCAATGTTTCATTTCAAAATGATCGTCAATGATGCGCGTGCGCACCATAGAATAAGTGAGTAGGTAAGTACATCATGCAAGAACAGTCAACTAAAAACCAGCACTATACATACCACACTAGGTATTCTATCTAAGGGGTCACGAAAGAATATCGATCGGTCGGATCACCAGATTATTATCATGAAAGATTGGCATACAGCATTGGACCGGGGCAAGCACCGACGAATGCTGCTTGGCTGGCGCCAGCAAACTAGAATAGCAAATCGCACTACACCATCACGTTTATAGTCTATAATGGCAGCTAACTACAGATATATACACACGTAGTGGAAGTACAAATAGGCAGGGTAGGGCTCTGTTTACATATACTTTAGCCTGCCAGCTAACCTTATTCCGTCCCACAACCCGGGAGTAGGTTCTTGTTTATGAACGGGTATTGAACGGGGTCCCCATACGGGATCGGAAGTGTACATACTACAAATCAACGGTGTGAGGGGGGCGGGAGTTCTTTCTATGGGACAGGAGGGATAAGGCTGATATGAATATCAAACATAGCTCCGAACCGAAATTACTAGCAATCTAGGGGTTTGTATGGGCTATATACGACTGTAGGGAGGTTATCCTGACTTGGCAGCTTAAGTCTACCTGATAGTCCATGAAAGACCACAGTATGTGTGAGGAACAAGCCGCCCACAGGCAACAGTATTAACTGCTCATTCTACAGCTCGTAAAACTTCTCTTTTAGTATAATGATATGTTTTGATAAATAGCTAGCTAGGACTCAAGAGGACGCTAGACGGCCAGCACGAAACGAAAGCCTACATGTAGTAGGTGGTTTAGTTGTGTGTCTGGGGTGTTTTGATTTGCCAGCCCTAAGAGCGTTAAGTAGTTTAGCAAAGTGACCAATAAAGTCCGAGTTGGCGATTGGTAAGTCCATTTCCCAAAAATAGACTGGCTTAATCAGCCGGGTCCAATCAAATCAAGGAGCTCCCATTGCCCATTACCCACTACCTACAGTACAACAGGCAAGTAGCCTATTACCTAACACACATTACATTATATCAATTTCCCCCCAAGACCTGAGACACCGCTCCATCATCGGTGCGTGGCAGCGTTTAGGGCTGTTCAGGGGTCCAAGTTTTACCCCAAGGCCCTCTAAGCCAAGGAGCAGGTGCAATAGGCCGATATTCTTATCATACCAGCCCTCGGACTAGAACCACCGGCCAAGAGGCCAGGTGTGGACTTAAAAAAAATTAAAACTATAGCATAAGCTTTAGCCCGGCTTATATAAGCAGACTAAATAAAATTTATAAGTTTATATAAAACTTTTTTTCTTATATAATAACAATAAGTTAACTCTGGAATTATTAGTAGTCGTACTGTGACACTTAGTATATAGGGCTGATAGTATTTTAAATTTGAGAAGATTCCTTCTTTTGTGTTTTATTAAAGACTGAGGTCTAGCGCATTCACAACGACTGTCCATATTTTATATTTATGCTGAGATCTATAGAACACTAGTCAATCGTAGTCGTACGGTGTTTCGTGTAATACTGTATTTTAATTAGATAGCATGATTGATATTTCCATGATTCACGATACATCTAATGACTAAAGCTAAAGAACAGCGTACATTGGTAGCAACGTATCCCTATCAGCAAGTTTCATCACTATCAGATGAATCAGTGCTCACCAAATCTCAATTACCATATATACAATTAAAAACTAGCATCATCAATTTCTAGGAGAGCACTGACTTCAATTTCAAGTATTCTGTTTTCCCTGTAAACTATGTTAATGAAGTTTAATTGAGCCTACCCTGTTCTCCATAAACCATATCAGAATTACCGTCGATAAAAGAAACATTGGAGGAATGACGCTAGGTTCTTTACTCACTGGTTACATCACTATCGGTAGTTAGTCAATTCACCCGAGAATCTCCAGCGACAGGATTTAGAACAAGGGAAAAGACAAAACAATGGTATGGACAAACCGCTGGGAGTGTATGAAAACAATTAACAAAGAAGGTTAAACTTGAATTATATATAAGTTTGTTTCAGGTGCTTCGCCATTCATATCCACTCCTTTTACCATTGATACAACACGCACGAGCTAGTGCAACTAAACGCACAAGTGATACTACTCCATAGCTCTCTATCTATTAACCAATATACAAAATTTGCTGCGATGAATCCAACCACTAAGCAGCCCGCCCCCGATTTTCAGATCGCCCCTGAGTCGGCCATATTTTTCTCAGAAAATCATAACTACTTCACAGAATTTCGACATGTAAATTGCCATGGGCTCGACCAGAAAGCATTAGTTCGACTTCAGAGAGCGCTCGGTACCGCCGAAATACCGGCTCATGCAACATGCTCATGTGATACTAGGGTAGAAATCAATGACGAGATAGGTAACCAATATTCCCCAAGCCAGATGCAAGTCTGCCCAGCAGGGTGCAACGAGCGTGAGGGGGCAAACACAGATTTTGATGATGTCACGATGGCTTCTTCGATGAGCAATGAGACAATTACTAGAATATTGTACGAGAGAGCTCGAACCCTCTACGAATTTGCGCACGCAAAGAATGCCGGAGTTATTGAAATTACCAATGTTCAGATAATATGGGCTGAAGGTGCGCCTATACCAGCCTATTTCTCCCCGAGCGAAGGAACAATAGTTCCACATAGCACGACGATTACAAGTGGCCATCTTGCTCTTATTCAAGCCAGGGGCTTTGCGGATCGCATCCGGGTCGAGTTCCGAAGTTACGACCGTCCGGGAGTTACAGACAGCCCTTCTAGCCTCGGAGGTAGCCGTCAGGGCTCTTGGTGGAAACGGCGTTTTGGTACCACGCCGCGGTCTCCGAGATCGTCATTGAATTCAAGGCAGCCCATAAAACGGGCTCCCAGGTAAGCGAAAGCAAGCTTACATTTTATTCCAAGCTTAGGGTTTTCGAACAACATGGGTTGACTAGAAGCTTCAATATAGTACCAACACAGTATTCGGTCCTAAGCCTGTCACTTGGAGACGGCCGCGACGTTTGAGTGGAACTAGAGAACATGCCTCCCGGCCAGTCCCCTCGAGAGAGCCACAACCTTCGAGTGAACCCACGAATGAACCTATAAGTGAACCTAGAGAACGTGATCCTCGGCCAGCCCCTTGGAGGCAGCCACAACTTTCAAGTGAGCCCGCAAGTGAACCAAGAGAGCGTGTCCCCCGGCCACTATCTCCAAGGCCGCCACGAAACCAGGCACAAGCTACAACAGACTTCCCTAGGACAGTATCCTCGAGCTTCCCAGAGCCCTTGAGGCGACACGAAGGACGCGCTCCTTCACCACCGTCCCCAGGGCTGCCACAGGGCCAGGTAAGGGCTGCAGGAGGCTTCACTGGATTAGTGTCGTCGAGCTTTCCGGAGCTTTTGAGACAATACAAAGAGCGCCCTATTTGGCCACCGCCACCAATACAGGTACATGATAGGAGACAGCGTACAGAATACCTTCTAAACCTAGGATCGTCGAGTCCTCCAGAGCCTGCTAGAGAGCCTATAAAACGCGTCGCCAGGTGAGCGAACATAGACTTTTCCTTGAACTTGTCGCGTAGTCTTTTGAGATGTGATATCGGGCTAACTAGAATCTTTAAAATAGAGCTGACATATTAACATTTAATTTAATTATAATCCTTGTTATTATAACTTACCTCTCATACGTTAGCTAAGTGCAGCCAATACAATTACGATAAATGATCTAGAACTACACAGTTACTTTTTACATATTAATCCGAGTAAGTTTATCTATGATTTATTAATTGCTGGGAGGGTGTGTAAATCTTGCAGACATACTCTAAGGTTACGAGATACATGGAAAAGGGGTAAATTCAAGAACTCGAATTAGTCACTAACTGCCAAAGTAGAAAAGGCCGACGTAGGGCCGCATCGGCCATTGCCCATGGCATGCCATCATAACAACTAACATCAGCGTAGGGCTATCTTGGAAATCCCATATCCACCTGTCTCATATATGGGATATCGAAGGCGCGCCGCATTATTATATACGCATACTGAGCGTTGCGGCGTTTCTCCTTGAATACATCACCAAGTTACATAATAAGATTGTCCCGTTCGGCTAGAGATCAAAAATGGAGGGAGTGTGAAGGCTTATGTCTAGGCATTCTATGGCTAAGACGTGCTTCAATTCCATCAAGCTAGAGACAATGTTTTTCGGGAGAGGAATAAGTCATCTGATACCATATGGTGGAATTGGTGGAAGGGGAGTAATTATGCTTGAGGGCTCACTCGCTCAGGGGGGTTGGGCTGACGAAGAAAGACTTGTTGCTTGTGAAAGTGGATACTTGGGTAGCAGGTGGTCGAGGTCAATTGCTACCTTAGCAATTCTGACGTTGGATATGCTGCCGTTTTATCATTCGTTGGTCGCCAAGGAAGCGCAGAGGAAGGCCGTCAGAGCAAGTCCTGATGGAGGGAAAAGTGGAATCAACAGTGGGCAGCGTCGCGGTGAGCGAGAATGCGTCTTATCTAGCTGCTACTTGCCTATCTAGTGCGGCGGCTACTGTACAGTATGTATGTATGGATGTATGTATGCTTTGCCAATGCGTATATTTATCTGGTTGTGTCACGTGGCAATTGGAGACGTCCAGATGGCTGTCCAGCCTATTCGTGCTCGTCGGCGCACGCGCGCTCGTTGATGTCGTGGGCGTTTTAACCGTTCACTTGGGGTCGTCT
>JAPESX010000134.1:0-27471 GCA_029590615.1 Nemania bipapillata | reverse complement strand
ACCGACACCATTTCCGTTCTTCGACTCGTCGCTAGCCTTGTAAAAGAAAAGAAAAATACTCAGAGAAGCGTATTAACACAGGCGACCATAGCAACTACAGCTGTAGGAAGCAGACGATACGAGCAGCGCAGGTGGGTGACGTCGAAGGAAGATAAGACAACGAGGGTGGAAAGGAACTAGTCTGTTCTAATCATAACAACAACAATGATCACGACAACAACGACGACAACGACAACAGCCGACGAAGCACTACCTAGGTATATCTTCTATCGTTGCACGGCGAAAGCGAAGACGGCAAGATTGCAAAAAAGGGCTGGGTCGAGAGCCGTGACGTTCCAGAGTCAATAGAACAAGGCAGCTGGACGCACTAGACTCCCCTCCATGACGAGGACGAAGACGAGGGCCAGGACGAGGATAAGCCGACGGCGACGATACCGCTATTTCGACGAGCACCGCCCACCCCCCCTTTCCCGTCTCGAGTGCCTCACGCCAGCCAGCGCAAACCACACTAGCTATTGTAGATAGTAGCGCAGCGGACCTGTCTGGGTAAGTAGGCAGGTATTCATTTCGATTAGGCACCGGGTTACTGGTGTTTGTACGCCAGCCAGCGTGCTGGTAAAGTGCTCTGAATGTGGGCAGCCAGTGGGGGGGTTGGTGGATCGTTGCGTGTGGAGAATTAGTAGGTATTCTGTATTGGAGGTATACTTCAAGTAGATAAGTCAGATCAATATTCTCGCTTCGTAAAATTATTGATTTCCTAGCTTCGATAACACGCCCTCTATTCTGTACCATAGGAGGCACGGCAGGGTGTATAATGACGTTGGATGAGCTGACAAGAGCCCTCCCTGTGTCAAGGAGCTAGCTGGTCGAGTAGGCACAAGACTCTTCTGTTGGAGGCGTGGTGTGGCGTACTAGGTATGTATGTTACGGCTTCACACGAGGACCTAGAGTCTAGGTCCTAGACGACCTGGTATGAAATAGAATCTCGACTACCTGTAGATTCCTATCTAGTGTCAATTAGCTAGAGGGGCTCGCCTGCCTAAAATAACCAAAAATTGACCAAACTATACCAGTAATGAATAGCGTTTTACTACCTACATGACAAGGCCAGTAGATGCAGTAGGTACCTATTGTACCTAATGACAGGGTTCTAAGCACTGGCAAATTAGGTTCTTTCAAGTTTCTTCACATGTACCTCCTGCACTAGATCTTGGTACTTACATGGATGATCCAGGGACAGTTCTGTACTCATATCTTAGGCAGGTAGGATAGGCATTTAGGTATGTAGGTCTCGACTGAGCTGCCTTCACATGCCATAATACAATGGAATTACCGTGATAAGGGGTACCTACCATTATCTTCAAAAGATTTTCTCAAGTCCTTATCTACATACTATGTAAGGCTAGATACTATACTTAGATATTTACACTACAGTGGGCAATCTACCAACTGTCGATGATAATCTTAAAAAAAAATACCAATCTTCTCAACTCCTCTGAAACCTGTCTAACTACACAGGGGAAATTCAACGCAAACTTCACAATGCCTAATCACGGAACGTGGGTAACATGTGTGTAGCCAGAATGTCTCGAACTTGATCGTGACCACTTGCCGATGCCGTCACCAGTTGCTTGCTCAATTGACCCCATCTGTCATATGTACATACCAACAGGTCCCACCGGCGAATTTTCAAACTTTCTCACCGACTCTTCGGAAGCCATCGCGACAGCCCCGGAGTAGCTGGCCCGCCCTTATCCGTTCCAGCGGGGCTGTCACGGTACGGAGCTCGTTGGGGTACCTTAGGGCCTTGCTCTGCGGGAGGTGTCACGATAACTTTACCTCCCTACTTGTACATGTAGATACAATATCGCGAGTGCGGGTCCAATCTCGGCAAGCCAGGTTCAGGTTCAGGTTGATTCCGGGGAATTTAGACTCACGTGGGTGAATGCTTCGACATCGCGAAGTCGCCCAGAGACGCGCCAGTTGATTCACATAACTAATGTAAATGCCCGTGTGACCTTGACAGCCGGGCGTCGGCCGGGCTGTATCGTAAAACTTACCTAACCGCAAAAACCTTGGCATCAAAGCTCGGCAGAACGTCTTAAGCTTCGACGTCTGCGTCCTTGCGAAAGTCAATTCCCTGAAGCCGGTGACCCCTCCTGTGATGCCGGAACTTGACGATCCTTGACTTGCTCCAAATGGATATATTAATTATTACGTGACATTCGTTGCATCTTATCAAACGTTAACACCCACTACTCAAAAGGGGGTGGTACAGTAGCTTCCCGGGATTTCTCAGTCGCACATCATGAGGCAGATCTATCAGTCACCCATCGTACCAATGGTTCGTTCATCCTTCCTATTCGCTTCGCATAATATATCCTACACCTCTAATAGGTTTTAGGTAAATCGTAGGTAATTCAGTCATAAAAGCCCCTATGAAAACTCAACAGCTCCCAGACCACCTATACGGTTTAATATCATGTTCACACAGAGGTGCTATACCGTCTCCTTCCTCATACCTGCTGCTATTATCGCCATACCAAGTTCTTTTCTTCGCAAGTCTTATCCTCTAATTGTTATCGCGCTGTGCCTTACATCTCGTTAATTTTGCTGTACGGATTAATGGTGCTTTTTCCATCGTAAGTGTTCTTTCTTCATCTAGAAAGAGAGTATAGTAGCGCATAGCAGAAGCATGCAAGACCAGCTAGTCAAGATTCTACTAACGTTCTAACCGGTTACCCTTACATCTCCGAACCTTCATAAACTCAACAGTATAGAAATATGAGGGCATGTCTCTCATAGGAACTGTAGACAACGGCTTATACCATCGAGGACTGCTTGTGACTAACTAAATTAAAGGAGCTCAGGCGAACCTTCGGTTTTCCTCTCAAAATTACTTTAACATTATGATATCAGGACCAGGTGCACGAGGACGACGTATTATGAGAGACCATGAGCTTGTACGCAAGGCATACCTCCCGTGCAGGTTTAAAAAGATATACAAAATTTCATCACACAGCAAACATCTTAAAAAAGTAAGACATTTAGATATCGATTAGTAAATAATAAGTGAGAGCATTATATGAGCAATACCTCGACTTATCGTTACCATATTGAACATATTCTACCCCCATGTAGAGTCTAAATGAATCAGTTACAGAGAAATTGACTTCATTTTTCAAAATAAGGTCTGATGAAGTAGACCTCTACCCTTGCCTATTGTTTCCTGTAAGTCCCTCGTAGGATAAATCGTCAACTGCGAACTGGGCGCCGCATTAGCCAAAAGGTAAATGGGCCACCCTTCCTCTCTATCTCCTTCCAAGCGCCGTCGGGGTTCTCCACTGTCGGTACATTGACATTCTCCTCAATATGCACATAGCCGTCAGCTTCGTACAGAGCCCGGTCGTACTGGGTAGAATCAATAAACATCTAGGTTCAGTTCACTGGGCTTATTGATGCCCCCATCCATGAATTGCTGTCCAACTCCCCTTTGTTGATACTCAGGATGAGTAAATATGATGAATAAATATAGTGCCTGGGAGCCTCGCACAGTGGACTAGACATGAGAACTCACGGATATGAGGCTTCTGTGATGCCTGGGATCTAGGCCAGGGGTGATTCTCAAATACTTTTTCACGAACGTGCGCGAGTCGCCTTCTGGGATCCAGGTCACAGCAGATGCTTGCGGTTTCGCGAAAGGGTTCTCTTCGTAGATATTCCAGAGAGTACCGCCTGCAATCTTCCCCGTGTCCGTATCGACAACCTTCTGCCACTAGCTAGTAGGGTCATAGGTATACCACAGTTTCAGCCTCTCGGTACCTTCTTTGAGAGCTTCCTCACGGGCTTCGTTATCCGTCCTGTGGATAGGGAAGAAGAGATCTAGCAAGTGACGGGAAGTCGACCTCGGAATCTATATCTTAAAGTTGTAAAGTCATAGTCGATAGGTGATGAGGCTACCGGTAAAAACTGAAGATTCTAGGATGAACTAAGAGCCCTTGTGTCAGCAGATATCGATACTGAAGACTCTATCTTCAAGGGAAATGATATCGAACAGTTCTACGGAAGGGAGGTTACCACTCTTGCTTGTTGGCTTTTCTTTTGCTTTCGGATTCTTCAGTGTGGCGGTACCGGATCGTAAGGTAATAAACAGCTGAAATATACGGGTTTAACTAGGCGCAACAAAGTGGATAGGTCTTAGTCAATATAAAAACTATAGCCTTGTTGTGGCATAAGAAATTATGTGTGGTGTAGGGGCCAATCGCAAGTGGTGTTTAAGCCACAGGGAACAAAGTACCACAGGTCTCACAATCCGACCCCTAGCACGGCCCAGAACCAAAAGGCGAGGAGATCTTCATATGGGCGCACAGTCCAAATTCCTAGTATAACCCATGGCCGAGAATCGGGGTCTAATCTTCCCGGATTAATTGTAGATTGTGTGATAGCTTCTACTCCATTATTACGTAGAGAGAGGTCTTTGCGCGTAAAACATATGTTTCTGGCCATGGATAGAGATAGATATCGACAAAAGAAATACATTCTTTCAGTATCATTAAGACTCATATACAGACTATGATCTCCTAGGTCAGATACCACGAATATTCACGTTTTGTTGATCACCCACTCCATGGTGTTGTTAACACCTCGGCCTATACACGCCCATATATACGAACAAAATGGACGGAGAAGTCCTACACAATGACGCAAGCACCATCTTCCAAATTCTCCTTTGGTTCTTGTTTGTCGTGGCCATCTTAAGTGTAGGAGCACGGATGGGGACGAAATATGCCATGACACGAAAACTCGCCTGGGATGACTGGATTATGTTAGCAGCCCAGGTTAGTCAGAAGATTTCTCTCCAGCGCGACCTTCACGACCACACCAATGACTAACCTGCGACAGTTCGCGTACTTAATACAATGCATTTCGATCTCAATAGGCGCCTCACAGGGTCTTGGGGACGCTATGAGCAACTTAAGCGACTATGCCGTTGAGAACTTCCTTCTAGTGAGCTTGATCTGAATTCATACTCTCAAGAGCACGAGGACTAATAGTTATACCTAAGGCAGAATATACCAGTTTCGTGTTTCAACTCGTTGCGCTTGCCCTTATAAAATGGTCTATTTCAGCCTCAATCCAACAACTCAGTCCCAGCGCAAAACATAAACGTCTAGATTTGGTTCTTCGTATGGTGGTTGGGGTTTGGCTAGTTACTGCGATATTGACATCCCTCTTCCAATGCGCACTTCCAACACCATGGGACTATTTCCACGGAGCTCGCTGCATAAACAGGGTGAGAATAAGAGCCCCATTCATATTTTATGAAATTTGTATATATATAAATGAAACTAATTGGTAATACAGCGAGCTTGGTGGTCATATGTGGCGTTGATCAACGTCGCGACTGAATTCTTTATCGTCGCGTTATATTTCCTAATTATTGGCAACTTGCGAATGTCTCTCGCGAGAAAGTCTTTCGTCCTTCTTATTTTTTCGGCTCGCCTCCTGTAAGTAACCGTTTCACATTATCATCGGGCCACTAGCTAAGTGCGATCAGAATCATCGGCATTGCTTTGACGCAACTCACTATATTCCTTAGAGTATTCCCAAGTTTTGATATTACAAAGGATTCTTGGCTACCAACAGTCCTAAATCAAGCTACCCTATCCGCAAGTGTAGTGACCGCCTGTGGTCCATATCTCAGGCCTTTCATGGAAAGCTTAGAGTCCGGGATGGCTCGTGTGGAGGATTTACCAGGATCTGAAGAAGATCTCTCAGGTCGAAGGACTGGCCCAAGTGCCTATTACATGAGTGGCTTCAGTAGTTCAGCGGCGTGTTCCTCTCGGACAACGGATCAATAATCTGTGCTCTCATTATGCGGAGAGTGTACCAATACCATAGTAATGTTAGTTTTAAGCTCATCAAGGGGTAATTCTACATATAGGATCGCCCGCCCTATCTATGCAAGGGATGCATGTTTCATGCACTATTAGTCTATATGACGTGCATCGACTTGCAGGCAGGCAATTGGCGAACCAGATCGCGACAAAAGATGCACGCCACTTTTACTGTTTCCGTATTCTTAAACATCTATTCGATAGTCTGATTATTTATGGTCGACATTAACACGCCACTATGAAAGCATATTATTTCAAATCCTGATTCAGCTGTCGTCTCCATCCCTAGGACGGAGTGTGCTCTTGTGGTTCTGAGCTTTAGGTCGGATCATCTAAGTTGAGGAGACGTCTAGCAAAAGTGTGAGGGATGGAGTTGGAGACTGGATGCATCCTGGGACAAACACCGGCAGTTATTCTGCCTATGCGGGCGAGCCATCAAGCGAGCCCACGCACATGTTCAACCGTTATACGGCTGACAGACATACAAAGTACGGCATATGATTGGGCTAGTCCAAGGCACCGTGACATTGTGGCTTCAAACTTGCTCGTTCAAGCCAACATTCGCGATGTTAGACATGCCATTTAACTATTGCCAGCCACTGCCATGTCGTACCCTAGTGACTTGGCCTCTCCTTTGCGAATCACCCCAGGGTCTCACATCACACACCATGGGTATGCGAGTGCCCGAGCGAATAGATGAGGAGGGAACCAAAACAGAGATCGCCAATAGCTGTGAGAGCTACTGTAGTGCGACTGTGTATTACCGGGTTCCAGCATGTCTAAAGACGGCTTGACTATGGCAAAAAGCAAAGTGCCGTGGCTAGTATTGCACAACTATTTCTCAGCTGCGCCCCTTTATTTTGCGATTCGTCTTTGTAGATCCTCGTGAGTCTACAGTAGCGAGGTATGTAATGATTCTAGTCCCGGTCTATTTGCTACCAAAGTACACGTGCAACCCACACGTGCTTTTGATCGAAATATTGGTCTTAATATTAGGAGACCCCTAACCATTTCCTCATCTCCTTCTCGCCCAAAGGCTATATCAATGAGCTAGACGCTTCCACTCATTGCTCGCTCAGTCGTGATCATTATCAGACATGGAGGCCAGCTTGGAAGAGAAAGGTCTGCAGTCGCCGCTCAAGCAGTGCGCATCCGACTCGGCTTCCCGCGATGACGCTTTACTCGCGCGTCTTGGGAAGAAGCCTGTTCTGAAGAGGAATTTTGGCTTCTTGTCGATTCTTGGTTTCAGTTGCACGGTGCTGATCACTTGGGAGGGTTCATTGACGTATGTCTTTTCGGTTGCCGTTCTGGTGATGTACTTGACTAACAGTTAATAAATAGCACATTTCTCTCCGGCTTATCCAAGTATGAGTCTTTATCCTTTTTTTTNGATTCGGAGGGATACTAACGGTCATAGTGGCGGGCCGTCTGGGCTTCTATATGGCTTCCTCGTGGTCTGGGTTGGCACCCTCTCGACATTCGCAACACTGTCCGAGCTAGTTTCAATGGCCCCGACGTCCGGTGGTCAGTACCATTGGGTTTCGATGCTGGCTCCCTCGTCGTCCCGAAAGTTCCTCGGATATCTGACTGGCTGGCTGGCTATTACTGGATGGCAAGCACTTATAGCCTCTGGTGCTCTCGTTACTGGTACTATGATCCAAGGCCTTATATTACTTACGCATCCGGAATATGCCGCAGTGATGAAAAATTGGCATGGCACGCTGCTGCTGTGGGCCGTTGTATTGATTAGCTACGGCATCAATACCGCTGTTGGGTCACTCTTGGCGAAATTCGAAGGTCTTGTGCTGTTTTTGCATATTCTCGGGTTCTTCGCTGTTATACTGCCTTTGTGCTTAATAAGCCCTCATGGCTCAGCTAAAGATGTATTTGACACTTGGTTGAACGCAGGATTATGGCAGACGCAAGGCCTATCCTTTAGCGTTGGGATCCTTGGAAATGTTTTCGCCTTCCTTGGGGGAGACTGTGCTATCCATGTAAGTCCCTTTTACCTAAACCACTGGATCGCTGTTCTTACACGTCGGCAGATGTCAGAAGAGATTCGCAATGCCGCCGTGGTAGTGCCTCGGTCTCTAATGACCGGCCTCATTATAAATGGAACACTGGGTTTTGGTATGATGATTGCGACCCTTTATTCCATAGGGAATATCGATGAGGCGATAGCCGAAAACCCTCAATATCCATTCATGTCGATCTTCCGCAACGCTGTAGGGTCGACCGCCGGGGCAGCTGTCATGTCTAGTATTGTAGTCATCATGTCGTTCAGCGCTACTACCGGGTGCCTTGCTTCCGCATCCAGGATTTATTGGGCGTTTGCTCGAGACCGTGGTTTACCTGGCTGGAGATTTCTAAAGCAGGTCAGCCCGCGAACTAGCATACCAGACCATGCTGTTCTGGTTACTGTTGTTATCTCTATTATCCTGTCACTCGTCAACATTGGGAATGCAGCAGCTTTTAATGGCGTTATTTCCATCTCGATAGCTGGTCTATTTGGGTCTTACCTTGTTGCCTCGATTTTACTCCTTTATCGCAGGGTAACTGGGGCAATCCATACTCGACACGACGATGATATCCTCACGAACACAACAGGCGAGAACTTGACTTGGGGGCCGTGGAGACTACGCGGTGGTATTCGSGATCGTCATGCCCGATATTCCGGGCTACTCGGAGCTTTGGGGAAAGGGCATGTGAGTCCCTCTGATCCCTTGAGCCCCTTACTCAGCCCGTTTTTGTCTTGGCCATCACACTAACAGGTTGGCGAAATCGCCGTTAGATTCCACTGCTTGTTCTGCCACGGCTATGAAGAGCGTGGCGCGTACTCTGCGGGCCTCCTTGCCAGCGGATTTCTGGGCAATACTATGTTTGCGCCGCCGGTTTCGCGCATGGTGAACCGGCTTGCAGCCACCGTGAATATCTACACGGATGGGAACGAGGCACTCGGCGCGGAGATCCGGGCCGTTCTGAAAAACGCCCAAAAATTCCGCATTGAGAATCGTAAGATTAAGGGGTTTGCTAAGGACCCTGATGTTTTAGGCGAAGCGGGAGTTCTTGTCAGGCTCGAGGATGGGACATTGAATAGAGAGAGCTTCATTGTGAGTCAATAATTGTCTCTTTAGATATATATATATATGCTATCTTCTTGAAGGCAAGAGATGGGAGGCAGGCTACACCCATGAAGAAAGATAAGAAAGATGACTGACCTTCCCGGATTGCAGGCCCACGTACCGAACGTCGAGCCGAACAGCTCGTTCACAAAGGACCTAGGAGTTGATCTCGCTCCACAGGGCCATATAAATGCTCTGCCGCCGTTCTTCAACACAAATGTGCCTGGGGTCTATGCCGCTGGCGATTGCGCTACACTATTAAAGTCTGTGCCCACCGCAACAATGATGGGGTCCCTTGTGGCGGCTGGCTTGGCACATGCGTTGCAGGCTGAAGACGATGCTGAATAGCTTATCCAGAATAGTATTTATCCTATCCTATGAGATGATGTGCCTCCGGACTATAATATGTTGAGTTGTGCCTAGTGAGATAAAAGTTATGAGACAGCCGAGTAGCTTCTACTTGACCATGACGCATAGGAGTTATAGGTAGCCTATATATTCTATACTCCTAATCCGATTGATAATTTGCGCTTTAGTGCTCTTGAATATAAGAGAGCTTATGACGACTCTGGCCATAAATATTACCAGCATATGGATTCCCGGAGTTTCTATCTGTCCGTAATTTGTCGGGCCTGCTAGAAGCATACTGGTGTTGATACTGATCTCGCACCCTAGAGTTAAGTGAGATTTAGAAGGCTAGCCGCGAGCTATGAACAATCCACCCGCTCTGCTGCCAAGATAGAATCCCTAGATTTGCAGGATTCCAGGGAAACTGTTCCCGCGGGTACGTAAATATGGGCTTAAGGTTACCTGTAGATGTACGATGCCTGCGCGTAAATACTAATATACACTAGACTGCAGAACACCAGACTTCGATCTATGCACGAGCTGCTCTTTAAAGCCCCGTAAGTTTTAGTTGAGGATCGATAAGGTCAGATGAGATAAGAGTATTCTGTACCTTTACTGTCGAGGTGTTGACCTCGGATACGACGCCTCCCCCTTAGTCCCACAATATCGGTGATTCTATCCACATTGGCCATGCCTGTCGAAGTTAGTAATAGGTAGTGAACGGAAATGTCTTTCTGTTTCAATAATACCCTGTAGATCGAAAAGTCTCAAGGCCAGAATGCGGAAGACGCACTTGATACGCCTCCCACCTCAATTATTTGAGCACTTATGCTCAATAGTTGCGATAATTCTGGCGAGGGTCGAGCTCGCTCTCGGCCGAATCTCTATTTGCCTCAATAGCACTAACCTCAACTTTAAGTGTACCTGTACTGGTAGTGCTATATATCGCTGGCATTAGTTTGAGTGGGCCATCCCATGTCTCCGCGGACTACCGTATACTAGTATGTAGCCAATCGCAGCTTGTGCTTTCAAAAAAGAAAAGCACCAAATGAAAATTTGACAGGAAGCCAAGGCGAGAGGGTCGTGATCAGCGAGGTCACCTAGATGATACTTAGAAAGCGCCTAGGGAGATCTGGGCGTATCTGTATAGATGTGTTGCGATTAGGTGGATAGAATACCTACATGCATGTAGGTGGGCTTTCGATACTGTAAGTCTAGTCACGGTGCTTTCAAAACTTTAGCAAGTAGATACATAGACTAAGGCCAAGACCAAGTTAGGGATTGCACTTATCCATTTTGGTGTGGATAAGAGACCCTGAAAAGTCCGTAGTGACGATGAGTCAAGCAGCAAGGCGGAATCGGTGTACTGTATACAAGAAAGAGCCTAATACAGCCGTTATGGCCCGTACTTGTCGCGACGTGTCTGTATTGTGTAAATACAGTAGTAGAACGGCGAGCACCTACCTACGTACAAGCTTTGTCGGCAATAGGGGATGCTAGTGAGCCATGGGCCACGATGTTGGTTGGTATCCGTGCACCCGTGCATCTTAACCTCAAAAATAGGCACTGCGTCACTATGTCGTCTCGGTAGGGCAAGCGATATGTTATTTGCCGACGGTTAAGTCGTGGCCGCTAGCGAGCGTTAGGATATGCATACCATATTCGGCTGTACACCTCAATGCTGCATATACGTGCGTTATTATTAAGCGTCCGATGTATGCCGGTCGATTTCCTTGCACCAGCGTTGAGAATCAAAACAAAACCTTTTTTTTCCCCTCTCGCTCGGCAGGCTCCTCGCGTTTCTCTTACTAATTCGGCGATCTTGAGACTCAGATCGAGATCCATCGTACTCAGGGTCTGGCACTAGGACGGATCCCATTGATCATGAGTCAATGGTTACCTAGGCCGACTTCTCACTAGGGTAGCCTGCATTCATCTACCGTGGCTGCTCATTATCATGACATTGATGAGGGACGGGCCGAGTGTTACACAGCTTGACGAAGGCGGGAGCATGTGTTGAATCTCTTTTCAGAGCCGCAACCCTACTTTTTCCTAGGTCAGACCGACAGCTCATACAGAGCGCACAAGTATGACGGTTTCGTCTGTGCCTTGAGGCCTGGGTTGCTTGAATAACCCGACGCGACCGTGTCTAACAAGACTATACTAAGAGTTAGGCCCGGACATGCTGATGAATGGTCTCACTTGAGGCCGCACATTCCTGTAGATGGTCACTGACCCAAGTTTCCCTGGTATCATCGGCCGCTGTTCGGCCAACCTGCCACCGGTCTTGGCGCCGAACACGCCGTGAGTGTTGCATCCAGGTATTGTCGGCGTAGGGGATATCCATGTTTGAGGGTGGAGAGGGTGCGTGTGTGCTGGCAACACCTGGCCATTCACGATGAGGGCATGAAACCGGTCATGCATCTATACCACATCCGAGTAGTGCTGAGAGTTGTTGTACATAATAGTCTGAACTAGGTGCAGCGACTGACACAGCTCAAGTTGAGAGTTAGACTACCTACTGTACGGTAGACGTATCTAGACTTCGACCTTGAACTAACCCCCTGCTTTAGATGCCAATAGCTGGGTCAGAGGAAGTTCAGGCGGAGAGAGACCGGAGGCGAAGAAGTTTTAGGTAAACAAGTAGATAACGAGAGAGGTTATCGGTAGGCAGTCTAGAAAGAGGGAGCTGAAAAGTATACCTACCTATCTATTTACATGCTATATTTATAGTGCCTGCCTACATATATGATATGTACAGAATACATACCTACCTACCTAGCTGACCGCTTCTGCCGAAGACTACCTAGGTAGGTTAGGTAGATTGCTGCAATGGAAAGGTGCTGCTAAAGTGGTTTATTCTTCGGGTTGTGGGTCCGATCGAGCCCAAACCAAGAGTCGTCTATCTGCCTACCTATTATGTAGATATAGATAGGTAGGTACCTACCTACATGGCATTGTTCCTTATTATTGATGCCTTACATCTACCAGGTACTTACCTACATTACAGTGCCTACCTGCACTCGAAGTGGATTAGATGGATAAATGAACCATTCCTCATATGGTATTATGCATAGCAAACGAATCAGTATACTGGTATTTTACCTGTTGCTTTCTGAATAGGCGAGAAGACCAATTGGACTCTAAAAGCATCGACGAGGTCTCCTCAAGACATCTGGTGAGGAGGAAGAGAGATTGAGTGCGGTCACAGTCCAACGTGTACCTATGCCAGCTCATGGAGATGGCATCTATTTCACAGCAGGCCTACATATACTTACTCTACTTAGTACAGTAGTAGGTTTTGTAGTTTTGGTGAAGATACCTATCTACTTACAGGGTTAGGATCCCCCACTCTATGCAAGCTACTGCACTTTCCCCCGCTTAGACCCCACTAAGGACACCGTACCTAGCGTACAGTGTAGTAGTGTAACTTGTGTAGGTGGCTGTCGACGCTGACGACAGTCCACCACGGCGAGGGAGGGGAGCGCGCCGAGCAGCCCCTCTACGTACCCTATACCTAAACCATGGGAGTGCTTCCGGGCATGTCTCAAGTGTCTCTACTTAGCTCACCGCCAGTCCAGAAGCCTTCCATTTCCCCTCCAGATCGCACAGGGCTTCTGCTTCTGCTTCTGCTTCTTGCATGGGATGGGATTCACATGGCTGCGTCTCAACTTTTGATCACATCGTAGCGCTTGCTTTCATCGCATCTCCACAGACCGCCTATCGCACCCGAACCAATCCTCTGGAATCAGTCTTCCACTACTTGCCATCACATCATACCCTCTTCATTTGCTTGTTGATCTGATCGCATCTTGTCTCACCATCCTCCATCAATGCCATCATCGGTGAATATCCCAGACCAGGATACCCCAATCTTACTTACTCAAGGCCATATCCTCGCCATGCCCTCGCCATGTCCTGAACCAATTCGGCCCTTTGCACGCGGCTGACTATAACTTTTAATTCAGCGCGTGTGGCTCTTCCAGAGATAATATAGAGCAACATCATAATCGGTTGGGAGGCCGATAATAGAACCAAACCTCCACTCCCTTTCTTACTCGTCATACCTCGACTTTCCGCGGCTTATTACAGAACGACAAGTCGCACTTCGTCCTGCAGGACGGTGGTCTGGAAGTCTTGCCTAGGACAAGCAACATCGGGAAAATCCTGAATGGGGCACATTAGAAAGTGACTTAACTATTCTTTCATTGTCTGCCAACCACTCGGACACTGACCCGAAAGTAACCTGCCCTGGTTGAACTGACGTTGCAGACAAGCCGGGGAGTCTACGAACACCAAGAAGGCCGTACCCATGATCCATGATATTCTTTCTTAACCTACCAATGTACACAATTTCCGTGTCGCTATAATACGACAAGTCGCGCTGCTTGTTATTTTGTAAGCGGGCGACTTGTTTCTCGGAGGAATTCGATTTACTCGCTTCATAAGCTAGTTGCATCACTAGTCTCAGCAACAGATAATTATCCTACGCGTGCATCCTCAACAACCAAGAGTTACATAGTAACTTGCACCCATTGCCTGGTCTTTGTTTGTCTCACAAGCGGCGCCTTTCCACTTACGTGCACCCAGTAGGTCTCCCAATATGTCTATTTTTCTGCGTCTTGTTTGTTGTCCCCATGAGATGAATTGAGAATAATCGCGATGCTCAAGTTGTAATCTCTGTCACTGCTGCTTTACCTCCTTTTTATACATTTCCTGGCTTCTCTTATCTGAGATATGTTGATTGAACCAATTTCTCATTTCACCTACTAGAGAACCTCGTGTATGGCCAACAACATTGACAATCAAGTTTGCAACTACTGTTTATTGACATAGAGTCTATGGGAGGGGAGATCTTTATTTCATAGCTGACCGCTTCAAGCTTCCTGGCGCTATTGTACTCCCTCACCTGCTCTCGTGATTGGGCACGAAGCTAGCCATCACCTAATCACGATACGCCACCTTTTTATAATACGTTGGGGTCCCTAGGAGCCTATTGCTTTTGTGTTGCCCTGCCCATTCACAAACACGAAACACGGCGCCGTTGTCTCACAGTCGACGGGCGATATTGTTATCTTCTATGTCTTTCTACGGGATCATGATCAAACGAAACACATGTGCGATATGATCTGATACTACTGAGGACTGCTCCAGTCTGCGGTTCTAGGTGTCTTTTCATTAAGCCATCATCACGATTCATCAACGGTTAAATATGCTAGGCAAACTATTTAATCTGACATCCGGCGCCGTCGGAGGCGCGTCTGTGCAGCAGACGTCGCCTGGCATCAGATTGCCTCCCGAGTCTGTCCAAGAAGACATCCATACGCGTAGTCTGCTGTTTCCAGATACACAAGAGCTTTTTCATCGCGAAGACCAAGTTTTTCCCTTACCGGCATCTACCTTTTTCCAGTCAGGTTCACATACGAGTGCGTACGATTATGATAAAGAAGTCGATTTTGATGTGCGTGATGTTCGCATTATCATCATGCAGGATGCGCTGGGTAATGTGAACCCTTCATTACTGTTCGACAGTCACCCCGGCCCTACACTCGAACGGCCAGGTCCCGGTTCAGCTGCCAGCTCGTCTCAATCTATCCCTCAAGATTCGCGGCGAGCTCCTACATCACCGAGAAAGAGCAGCCAGGGCCAAATCGTAAGACCTCTAGTCATGCAGCCAGGAAGTCCTCAACCTCGGCAAGGCGCGTTTGATAGAAGAGGGTCCATACAGTCGCGTACCTACAGTTTCGCGGAAACTGAGTCCCAACGCGCGTCAAAGGAGTATCGTGAGGAGCTAGCCAGCTTTTCGAGCTGCATTTTTGCGAACACTGAAGTCATGGCCTATAAGGGAACATCCACCAAGGTTCATGTCATACCTAGTGACAATCGTTCAATTGTCATACCGAGCTCCTACGCAGCTGATGGGCGAGGGTCCTTAGGTAGGTCAAGCTTACGATCAAGTAGATTGGCGCAATCGTTCACATCGGAATCAGCATACCCCCAAGCTTCCACTCATACTCATGGTCGGCTAGCAGACCGCAAGAAGATTTTAGTTACTCGTCTTTTCCCTGTCAACCTCCCCAGTGACGATCCTGAGACGCCCCAGGGTGTAGCGGAGGATAGCACGGGTTTTCCTTTCCCTTACTCACCAGACGAATCAAAACCGAAGCGAAAGAAGCCCAAGCCTGTTCCAAAAAGGACACCAATGTATGCCGTCGCTCTGGTAATACCTCTTCCTGCAAATTCTACGAACTCGACGAACTCAGGCACGGCGGCGTCTAAACCCCCTTTTCGGGCCTCTAGCTCTTTTAATGAGCCTGATGCCTTCCCGTCGTCGCTTGGCTCTACCCGTCGAGCTGGTTGGTCTATGGTTGGCTCCGGTTACGGGCTAGACTCATTTGAGTCCTACTACAGCAACGACGCCGAGGACCGTATGGACTTCATAACGCAGCATTGGGATATTATTATGAGGACGCTCACGCACCTGCAGTCAGTCGTGGCTAGCTCTCTCTATCCAATGCTCAAGCAGGCGGACTCCTCAGCCCCTGACCCATACCCCATGAATGCGCCCATTCAGGTTGGCCGGACAGCTTCTATGCACAACCGCCGTGGTTCAGATGCCTCTCAGGTGAAGCTGCCCAAGCAGTACGCAAAGCTCGTGACGCTACCTCCCAACGCGCTGATGCAAGATCAGCAGACTAGTGAGGAGGCTAAAAATGCACAACTACGCATCGTAACTGGACTATGTGCTACCAGGGTCGTGACAGGCCAGGGGCGCTGGGGGCCTTGGAGAGAAGAGGCTAGATGGGTTGCAAGGTGGGCGGGGGGCAAAGAACAAGGTTTCTTCTTCTTTAATCTCCTGACAGGCTTTCTAGCAACGCATACCGACTGGCTTCAGGCTTTGAGTCCAATATGGTATAGACGGCGGTACTATCAACAGCAAAAAGCAAAAAGCGAAGAAGACACCTCACTGCCGTCTCGCACAGTGATCATCGCAAATGACAAAATGGCTGCGCGGAGGTTGATCTTTCTCTTATCTGCATTTTTGCCGGCAAACCAGCAGCTCCCAACTATCCGCGCACAGCGTCCAACTACCTCTGCCTCATTTGGTGCTTTCAGTCACTCTCCGCCATCATACATCGTCCCAATAAATAAAGAGGAGTCGTTACGGCGGAAAATCAACCGCCGTCAAGGCCAAAGAGCTCCATCACATACACGGAGCTTCAGCATTCAATCACAAGCGACCACACGGTCAATGACAGGCATACCAGCACAACTTGCACACCTTAGTATTGACAATCAGCATCACGAGCGGCGCTCATCTGAGTTCTTCAAACCAGCTCACCTTCCTATAGCCGGGAGCGACCTTGCCACTAGGAAGAGCAGTGCTGCAACATCGAATACCGTACTACCTGATGAGGCTATTGCACATTTTTCTATCGTGCAAAAAAGTATGAATCGTGTTGTCCGTCCGGATAACCGTGGTAGTGCAGCTGCTGATGACTTAAAACGGTCACTTACGCGGGTTGATAGCCTCGGCCATTCAAGCCGCGCAAGTACTCACTCCCGGCAGAGCTCGCGATGGGGTAGTGTTATTAGCGGATTTTGGGGCACCCGGCGGCGGGATTCTATGGCCTCCACATCCCAGACGCCGGATACTTTAGGTCTATACGACAGTCCTGTTGGGTCACCGACAAAGACTATGGCTACAAAAAGGGATGTGCTTTCTCGGGTGGACACCCAATCGGCATCTAGGCCAACAGGGACAAACAGCGATCCTACAGCAAACGAGACAGCTGAAGGTGAACCGGATACTCCGCGGAAACAGGGTTCTAAGCAACTAGACCATCTCAACAGGATACCAGACCCCTCGGGTGCTTTTGAGTCCCCCGTCAAGACCTCCATCAATAATGACGACGGCATTATTGATGTTGACGTTCAATTCCCAGACTACTTAACTTCGTTTGAGACAGCTGTCAGTTCACCGTCAAGTAGTGGCTACCTCTCTACTCCTGGCCTTGGAAGTGGCTTAGACAGTTTCGAGCAGTTCTCGCGGCTAGCCATCGATGGGGATGCCCCCCTTAATGTCGCAGGGTGGCTCCAAAGCTATCACCCTGACTTTACGTTACAAGCAATACACCCGCAAAAAGATCTACTTAGCCAGGTTCGCGAGTCTCTCAAGGCTGAACCAACGCCCACGGCCCAGTTGAATCCGATTTCGGACGAATGGCCCGCGGAGCAGTGGGTTGATGTGAGTAGCGCTATAATAGCGGACGCTACCACCTTCACCATCAAAAGGCTCCGTTACCGACGCCTAGTCAAACCAAAAGCCGCTTCGCACCACAATGCAAATAGCTCTCTTCATCCTTACAGCTCCTCTACGGCAACGCCAGCGCTGTCACCATATGAGCAACCAATAGAGGAGAAGTTTGAGGAGGAAGAGCTCGTCACCTTAGACGAGGCACTTATTGAGGCAGTGGAGAGGGTAATTGCGCAAACAAATGACTCAAGCCGTGGGACATCCGCCACATCCTCTAGATCAGTCAGCAAACGTCGAGGGAGGAGCAATAGTGAAGCTTCGGAGGCTGAGGAACCGGCGCCTGATGCAAGACTTGATTTTCAGGAAGTTCCGCGTGTTGAATGCAAGGCAGTCATCTTATCGGCCTTGGGGAGCATCGTGCAGGATGTGGTAGACAAGCGCGAAAAGGAGAGCCAAAGCGCGAACCAAGATATCAACTACCAAGCAAACCGCGAGAAAGAGAGTGCCTTGCGGGGAGCCGTCCGAGTTTGGCTCGAGAGCGTGGAATTTGGGGATAATTAGCCCAACATGCTTTACTTTGAACCTGGCTCAAGGGTTGGCGGATCTTGGGTTTTTTTCTCTTCGATTCCCTATATGTGGAATTGCTGTACGAGTATTTACGTTTTATTGTTATGAAGGGGTAGGACAGATAGAGCGGTGTGTTTTGCGTGCCTTGAGATACCCCCGGAGCATTGTTTGCATCTCATATATCCTTTTACCAGCATAATTTTCTTTTTAATTACCAACTTTGCTGTTCTTAGTTGCTAGCATAGCGTTTAGGATTTCCTGGGTGCCGGGAAATAGGCTTTTTCTTTCTATGATATTGAGGGATCTTAGACGGTTCGATGGCGTTGGAAAGAGGGCCTGTAGCTTTTTATACGGGAGAATCTCACGAAATATTTTTTTGTACTACTATGGTATGCGTCACGACAGATAACGGCGGAGTAAGGCATTTACATCATCGCAATATGTGTGCTAGTAGAGATGCTATGCAGATCTGTGCCAATGTCTATTCATCTATTATTGTATCTTCATTTCCCCATCCTCTTTTTATACCGAAATGGTAGAGCCTTCTATCCTCTTCACATGACAACGTGCTAGCTACCATTAGAGATACCTATGCGACCTTTTTTTTTCGTTTCTTTTCCTTTTTTTACAATATCCACTTAGAAACGATAGTACGAATCTTGCTCACAGGAACTGCTATCTCTGTTAGGCTGGCTTTCGTCGTATTCCCGGCTGCATCAGCTTGGTGCCGTGGTTCTCGTCCTAGTGTCCAGACTGTTGTGACTTCGAGAGACGACAGGAAATCCAGGGCGCGTTCGTAATTCGTACCTAGCTGCGCGATACCGTGGCTATCATCTGATAGGGTGAATTTACCGCCCAGGGAGAGCCATTTCTATTGTCTACGTTAGTTACAAACATTTCTGGAGAGTCTAGGTAGATAATTGCAGGTAACGAAAGTTATGGCGAGTAAATACAACTATATGTAAAAAGTAGGAATAGGATGTGATAGAGGGAGAATTAAAGTAGCTTAGAGGCTTTCACAGGGCAGTAATGAAGTACCCCTAGCACAGCAAAGGGGGTAGTAGAAAGGAGATTGGAAGAGATATCAAATTCAGAAATCGTAGTCACCTCAGCTATAAGCCGGCATGGATATGGCTCAGCCAGGCCTTTCCGCAGCGCGCTGCTATTACACTCGAGCCACCCACCATATGATGCGACAAAAGCGAGATTCCGCTCGATGCGCTCCCAGACGCCACGCCAGCGCCGCACGTCGCGACCGGGATCGGCACTCATCAGGCGGATTAAATCGAAGTGGCCCACGATGCGCGGGCGGAGGGCGACGAGCATCTCATACTGCTGGTCGTAATACCGCTCATACATCTTCTCCTCGCGCGGCTCTACGTCTGAGACCTCCCCGTCTTCTCCCCGGGGCAGCTATGGCGGAGGTGGCGGAGGTGGCGTGGGAGGCGGTTCCATTCGCGACCGTCCCATTCACAGCCGTCTCAGCCGACGCCATGGCTCGTGCATAGTACTCTTTGTCGTAGTCAATTGGCACCCCGTTCACGTGATGCAGACTGCCGATGAAGTAGTCGATTGCTGGATCCGCCGCCAGCTCCCCGATCAGCGACTCGTAGGCCGGCCGCATCCATTCTCCCTCAAAACCGATGAGGAGCGAGATCTGCGGCGCATAGAGTGCTTGCAGGCGCAGTGCCTCCTTGAGGTAGGCTGCGTGTCGCGGCGCCAGGGCTGCGAGGGACGCTTCGGGTTCGTCTAGCTAGCTAGAGAATTAGCATGATAGTCACTCGACGCATATACGAGACGAAGACGAGTGTGGTATGGGCTCACTTCCTCGGGGTATAAGTCCTCCAGTGCGGTTCGCGGCATGTGCTCGGTTAAGCCCATTGTTGTATAGCCTAGGGTAATAGCATGCTTAATGACGTCTTCTAGTTGGTCTTTGGCATGGCCGGGACAGAACTGTCCCGAGTGAGAGTGCATTGTGAACGCCATGGTTTTTTCCTCTCCTCCTTCTTCTTCCTACTATATATAAATGTGCGTATACAAGTAGGAGGAGCAAGACTGCCTAGCGGCTGGACATAAGCAGCACGCTAGTCGGGATGCTACAACAGATTCTATCAGCATGATCTGTTTATGGGAGGCTTTGATCACTTGCGTTGAAAGTTGCGCGAAGGACCAGGTAGGTAGTCTAGGCTAGACTAGGTAGATAAGAGGTACTCCTTCTCGGGTGGACAAGCGCTTTGGACTTGTCGTGTGTTTGTGTGTGTACCTACCAATTAATAAGTCTCTGCTCATAAGCTCAAGCTCAAGCTCATACATAGATGCATGTAGTACGAGACTTCCAATGTGAAGATGAGAAACAATGCAAGTCCCAGAAGAAGAATATTATTATTGGTTTCCCCCCAGTTCTCAATAGCGAGGATAAGGTAGGTAGCCTAGGATAGTTTAGGTACCTAGTATACTGGTTTTCTGGTTATCGGAGAAAATCAATTCGTTGATATGCACGCAGTCGCTACGTCCACAGTTTAAGTAATTCTACAGAATATAATATCTAGCATACCCCGTCCAAAGCATGGGCAGGTAGCTCAAAACTACCTACCCCCTTGCTTGTGGTATTGAGAGAAAGAAATTCACATGAACTTCCTAGGTTGAGAACCCCGCCCCCGCAGTGACGTTCCTTCCCATGCCTGACTACCTACCTGGTAGAACTTATGTAGGTACATGTAGGTATGTAGGTAGATACAGGATATCAGACTACATAGGTACTTATCTACCTACATATATCTAGACGACTAACCAGGTATCTTTCAGAATTTCTTATCTCTAGAGCTGACCGCTTAAGGGCAGAGCGAATTGCAACTAGTGCGGGGTTTACAGTACGTACTTTAAGTGCCTGCTCATACTTATTAGGTACATTATTGTATGTATTCTGTAGAGCTATCTAGTAGTTTAGATAGTGGAGGTACGCGTTGAGAGTCGACCCACACCAGCCGCAACCTCGGACCAATAGTTACCTACCTAGCTACCATTACCTACCCGTACCTCTCTACCTATTGTCAGCCTTGTTATTCTTTGTGACAAACTTCTACAAAAGCAACCTAATGTTGATTACTTACAACCTCATAATGATCATGTGCAAATTGGCCATGGCATAATTTTTTTTTTTTTTTNACATCCTTTTTTCCTCCTCTTTCTTACATCAATTCGAACCCTGCGACTTGCGAAGTGCATCATACTAGGACCTTGGTAATCCCTATTACTGCAACCCATCCACCCATTGATTGCCTTCAATGCTATTTTATGTCCAACTCCGGCATCCATCGCACCATCTCTCTCAACACTGATTCACATCCAATTCCCACTCGCGCAACAACATCCGGCCAAGACCCAACGTATCGACTAACCTACCCACCATGTTGTTCGCCGAGACGGATGCGCCTTTGATCAAATCCTGGATTGTTAGGCGCCTGGAGAACAAGTAAGTGCGATGAATGCGATCCAATTTGCCTTTGGCCCGCGTCCTGCTCACCTTTGTTTGTTCGTATCTAGCTCGGATGCCGACGCCGACGTACTCGCCGACTATGTCCTAGCACTCCTAAGACATGACGGCGACGTCGAGACCATTCGCAAACTTTTCGAAGAAGAAATCCCAGATTTTCTTCGAGAGGGTAAGATGACCAACCTAATCTCAGCTATGCCCCCTCTCCTACAGCAGCTGGTGCATAGAGCAGTACTATGCGTATGTGTAGTTGTATGTGAGTAGAGGCTAACTGCGATAGATGCGGCCGCGTTTACGGATGATGTGTTACAAGCTGTAAAGTATCGATCGTATCTCCCAGGAGCACCCCCTATCCCCATTTTGCGACAACATTTTCCTCCTGCACCTCCTCCTCCGCCTCCGCCTGCCGCAGCTGCTGCGCTGGCCCAAGCTGTACCCCGATCTGGTATAATAACATCATCGGCATCCGTGTACCATCCTTCGGCCCCCTATTCCACGCCTTCGGCACCGCCTCCCTTCCCCCAGGCTGCGTCCCGCAAGCGTGCCTATAGCGATCACAACGATGACGATGTAGATATAATACTCACTAGCCAGCCGTACAAACAGCCACGACGCGGAGGGGGGTTTGGCCAGCGTGGTGGAAGATATGAAGATCCATATGGGTCAAAAAACTATCTAGGACCAACTGCCTTCTCTGGAACTCCCGGACCAGTTCCTTATGGAGCCACCCCTCTGGCTTTTGCGCCGCCCCCCATAGATGCTAATAGTATTCTGGAGAACATCCAGCTTCTTCAGTCATTGCTCCCACCTACCATTGACTTACCCCGACCTGTCTACTCAGGGACAGCAATCCCTCCGAAGCACCGGAGAAAGCAGCGCTGCAGAGATTATAGTGTGAAGGGGTACTGCCCTCGGGGTAATAGTTGCAGCTTCGAGCATGGAACTGAGCCGTCCTTCGCTCTACCTCCAATGCCTGCGGCAGTTGATGGTAACTTCTCTCTCCTACCAAGTCCCTGTCCCAGAATTATCGGAGATCTAATAGGAAATCAGAGTACGACCCTACGAATGCGGCATTGTCTCTGCCCTCTTTCGGTGTGCAGCAGCCCGAGGCGGGACAACAGTTGGATCTCCCTAATTTTCTGCTCCCTGCGCCTACAAATCGACGCGAGCCTAAGAAGCCACGACGAATAAAAGGCCGCGCCCCGTTCGCCGCTAACGGCCCTAACCACGATAAGTCCAAGAAAGCTATCATTATCCAAAATATCCCAAGCGAAAATTTTGCGGAGGATCAAGTTCGTGGGTACTTTTCACAGTTTGGAAACATCGTGGAAGTCTCCATGCAAAATCAGAATCGTCTCGCTTTGATCAAGTACGACTCTTGGGAAGCAGCAAACGCTGCATGGAGCTCGCCCAAGGTCATTTTCGACAACAGATTTGTTAAGGTCTTCTGGTGTAAAGAAGAGGGTGGTGATGAGGCAACGCCTAATGGAAAGGCTGCAAACACCACAAATGGCCATGTAGATGGGATTGCGTTAGTTGGCGAGCTACCCCCGGCCGATCCGGAGCTTGATTTAGAAGAATTCTACCGCAAACAGCTGGAAGCGCAGAAGATTCACGAGGACAAAACGAAGAAACGCCAAGAGATCGAACGTGAGCGCCAGGAACTAGAGGAACGACAAAAGGAACTCCGCAAGCGACAAGCGCAGGCGAAGCGTCAACTCGAAGCGAAGCTCCAAGCCAACGGCATTAAAGATGAATCACTACCACAAGCAGAGGCTTCACTCAAGAGCGAAAACAAAAAACCAAGTTCGCAAACCGAGACTCTAAGAGCCCAGCTCGCTGCACTTGAACAAGAAGCCAACCAACTCGGTATTAACCCTGATGATAATCACGATGATGCCCCACCGTGGGCATCACGGGGGAGGGGACGTGGTCGGGGTTACCGAGGGCGTGGAGCATTTATGCCAAGAGCAACCCGGGGTTCCCATGGATATCGAGGAAGGGGAGGAACTGTTGAGGCTAGACACGCTGCATATGCAGCCTACTCCTTGGATAACCGACCCAAGACTGTGGCATTATCTGGGGTCGATTTCACAGTCCCGGAGAACGATGAAGCCCTTCGACAATATCTCTTTGTGAGTACAATATGTCCTGCTATAGAACGACAAATGCTAATAGTCTGCAGAGCGTTGGAGAGTTTAAGGAGGTTCACGGTGCATCGGCAGTGACACATGTTACATTTAAAGACCGGAAAACAGCCGAGAAGTTTATGTTCGGTGTTTCCTCGGGCAACTCTATTCACGGTGTTGCAGGGAAGATCGAGCCTACATGGGCAAAGACAGCTCCAGAACTCGCAAAGGGTGCTGATGCTCTCATAGATAATACCCTGGGGAGCGATCAGGCCATAAAAGGCAAGACAGATACAGATGCAGCTGATGCTAATGGGGAACTCGAGGAAGGGGAGATTGACAATACCCCTAGTCGTGATCAAGGCGACATGGACTACGAGGCTGGCGAATGGTGAGCTAGGTAAACAATCCATAGATGGGGGCGGGGGGGGGTTAGCTACGGCCGCTGTACGATAATAATACGTGTACGATCATAGGTGGTTAGGCACTTATGTGCCCTACAAAATGAGAGCCTTGAGAGCACTCTGGCTCTGTAAGGTCATTAGAGATGGTTTCCAGGCATCAAAATCACGTCTCTTAACCCCAGTGAAAGACTTGGGAGTTAGGAAGGCCAACACACTTCATAGCCCCTTGCTTGTAAACACAGCCAGCCAAGCTTAGGGGAGAGTTGCCATACCAGACCATGAACGTACCATAACTATAAACATATCTAACATCACGTTATTAATATTTATGAAGTGTTGCTAAAAAAAAAAAMWGCTGTGAGCTTCTATCTATCGTACGGATAACCAAGACATGCAGCAGCCCATTTCCTCGAAACCAGTTTTCATACTTTAACTAACATAATTATATATCTCTTTAGCCCGTCATAGAGCAAAGGTCCCTTTTGCCAGCTTTAGTCATAGACTAACATATTTTGCCCTGTGGGTTGTGCCATGGGAGGTAAACTGTTAGTCGACTTTAGCCTTGAATACACTCACCTAGTCTATCTTTTATTACTTCTTAATTCCTAATAGCAAGTAAGCGCCACGATGGTGATTTATAGTTTCATTGCCATTAGTTTAGAGTAGGTGTATGAACAAAAGCTATCAGGCAACCTTTTTGCACTCAAAAGAGTAGCATTGTTACAAAACCAAGGGCAGCAGAAGACGGACTCATCTTCTTCACATTGAGATAGACAGACAGACTATTCCTTACTGCCGCCATACATGCCAAGACATAGATATATCCGCCACCCCCTCCCGCCAATTCCCCCAACCGACTATCTTAAAAATTAGAGAATAAGAGAATAAACAAGCACCAAATATAAATAATATGAATTCAGATAAAACCTGAAGAGACAATTTATCGTTGGACGCGAGTAGTAGCGATAGGTCAGTCTTGCTTTCCTATATATGGATGTCTCTAAGAGAGGTTATTTGACAAGGTAGACAACTATAGCCGCAAGTGTATGCCTTTTTCATTATAATCCCATTTATAATTCAGGCGTAAATATAAATTGCTAGTTGTTATTTTTTCTATGCTGATCTTGTTTATATCGGTTGTATAGGCTATGGTACGTAACTTATTACTAGATACTTAATAGCAGATAACCCATCAGGAACTGCGTGACTCTTTGATATGGAGCAGTATGACAGACTGAATATTATAATGTATCATTTAGGTAGCAGAAGGTAATATCACGATTGGAAAGCTATGAGTATACTCAAAGACGCTATCCGGTCTATTATCACCCGTATGGTACCGTGTTTATAGTTATACGTCTAGCGTACGTGGGCCGTATAAGCCAATTGGGGAGCTTATTAGATCATGAATTTTTATCAGCATAGCCAGTATCAGACTACAGTTCATGCTAGGGGTTATACTAGAGTCCCTAACTATAGGTAGGTCTAAATGGCCCTCACCGAAAAGTAAGGAAACATAGAACCCTTAGACGCCAAGAGACGTACTAATCGAAATTCGACTGTACCTCAAAGCCTTAAATCCAGCACTCGTTGCCACAAGAGACGGACTTGAACCTTATTTGGCCGTTGAGAAATAGAACGTGGGAAAGACAGGGCTCAATGGCATCTATTGTTGTATCCGAGTCTTACAAGACATCAGATCCGCCCAAGTTCGCTGGTATTCCATATTGTTGGGAATACCTGGTCATCTCCCACACCCATATCACGTCACCGATTGGTACTGAGATGCCATGACCGATTTTGAACTTCATCCCTAGCGATATTCCTTGTTTCTCTTCCGCACGAGCTTTACATGCGCAAAGTACCTGTGGTATTGCAGCAAGTGAGGCTCTCGCAGATATTCCCGCAGACAATCTGGCATCCTGAGCCATCGGTGCGTCGTCTTCTAAGCGACGCAGCTGGAGAGACAGGACCAGAGCTAGAACTAGGACTATTCCTAACCGTATTCTCGCTTCTACTGCTATTCCGATTGCTGGGGGAGCTGGGGTTCTGGGTGGTGACTAAGACCGGGGACGCGAGCTCGGGCTGCAGTGTAGCCGAGTGTATCCCATAGGCGTGCAGGCATTCCTTCACAGTCTTAGCCTGGTCCATGAAATCTGTCATTTCATTATTGGAGACGACAACATGCGCCGACGCAATGCTCTTCTTCTGATCCAGTCGCCATATGTGCAGCTCATGGACTGACTCGATGCCGGGAATCTGTGGTTGGGCAGCATGAGTTTCATTTTAACGTTTATTAAAGAAGGGGTTTCAGCTCCCGGATAATTCAATAGCACGTGGCTTTCAAAACATACCTTCTCTAGGTCATGCTTAACGTCTTCGAGATCAACGCCACGTGGCGCACTCTGCATGAGGATCTTACCACTATTCTTGACTAATGGGATTGCTGAAACCAGAATGAGTATAGATATGGCAGTAGATACGCCCGGATCAGCATAGAAGCGCGTTGGAGAGCTCGTCAGCCAGATAACGAGAGCGGCAATGATTACGGCGAGGTTATTAAGCGCATCGCCAATGACGTGCACAAGTACACCCATCATGCCGAGATCGCGACCCGGGGCCTGCAGCTTGACAATGGTGTGGCGGTGCTCTGCATGAGCGCTGATGGGCTGGACAAGGTGTTAGTATGAGATGAGATGAGAGGATTATGAATGATATGAGATGCAATTCCACCCACAGTTAGAGGGATATGCTCGCTAGAGTCCTGGCTTGAGGGAATAGCGGCCTCGATATTAACGTGGCTATGGCTGTGTCCGTGTCCGTGTCCGTGTCCGTGCCCGTGTCCCGGCGCCGGAGAATCACCTATGGTATGGGAGTGGCTGTGTCCATGACCGTGTCCTCCATGGTCATGGCCATGGTGCTCATGCAATAAGGTTGCGCTTAGAATATTGAGAGCTAGACCGACGGAGCCAATAATAAGAACCAGCTTAGGACTCTCGATGGCTGTTGGAGTACGACATGTCAGCGAAGACCGGCTTCTCTCTCCAGCCGGAAATTGAATTGGATAGACCCACGTTGGATGGAGATGAATCTCTCGATAGACTGGAGAAAGATAGACAAGCCAAGGGCCAGAAGGAAGACGCCATTGAAAAATGCACCCAGAAGCTGAGCGCGCGCCCAGCCGAAAGAGAAGTTCTGAGGGGACTTGGCTTGCTCAGGCACCTATGAACCAGCGTCAACATGCTGCCATATTC
>JAPESX010001339.1:0-10127 GCA_029590615.1 Nemania bipapillata | reverse complement strand
CGTACTGTAGGTACGTAGTTTAAAGGGCTAACCGACCACACAGAGGCCATCTATCGATTGCTGACTTCTCCAAAAAGTCGGGACTGACGGTGCTATCGGGGTAGGACTAAGTACATAGTACGGACATCCAGGCCCTGGCCCTCACCGTTGTCTTTAGCATAAGCTCGGACTGAACGGGACATGTTGTCCGGTAGGTATCTGCATCTAGATATTAGATATCATTAGCAGAGGCATGGTGTCTGATGATCGGTCTCGCCTTTGTGTTCTTTCCCGTGTTTTCTGCGGTATTGACCATATGTAGTTGCATCTATCTATAAAGTCTATGTAACTCTTCACTTTGGAGTCATGGATGTTCAGTATTGGCACTGTATCTAACACCCGAACTCCAGGGCCCTATATATAAGCCTTCCAATCTAATTAGATCTCCGCCCTCTAAAATTCTCGTAGCCTTCTCTAAAATTCTAATCCAGTACTGGTCTTATCACAAACCGAGTCCATCTCAGTGTCAAGATATATGTATATATATACCGTCCCCGAGTTGCCGAGTTGTCTTATGTATTCCCCTAAAGAAATATTCGTTCTTGAAGTCATCACTTCTTGCTTTCGTAGTAGTGGGCCATCTCAAGCCCGGCACGTCTGAATCCACACTTGAGATAAAAGCCTTCGTTCGCTTCACTGCAGTCGAGGATAGTCTTGTAGCAGCCGACCTTTTCGGCGATAAAGTCGAGGGCCTGGATAAGGCGAAGTCCGAGTTTCTTGCCTTGCTGGTCTTTCGCAACGGCGATATCTTCGATGTGGCCAACTAGGCCAAGGTTATGGATGCTATTTAACAAGCCAATTAGCTAATGGCGTTTCTTAATGACGTGGAAAGCATCCTGTGCACTATTGTTCTTACAATTTCCTCTCAACAAGCAGGTTACCAGTGCCAACTACTTTTCCAGTGCTCGTATCCTCGATGACAAGTATATAGTAGGTGTCCTGTGATGACATCCACTTGTATTGCTCGTCAAAGGCCTCCTTTGTGATCTCTCCCACAGTTGTGAGAACTCGGAGGCAATCGAGGAAGCCGGCGTCGTAGTCCCCGAGCCGTAGGGGGCGGGCAATGTAGCCTTCTGGGAGTGCTGCGGCGACGGTGGGCGCAATGAGATCGGGAGAGAAAAGTCCTTGCTCCGACATGTTTTGGAAAGCGAAGAAAGTTCGGTGGCAGGGTTGAGGGGAGTGATCTAGACTGGGATGACCGAATCGAGCAACGCAAAGGAACAATGCCCAGCGATTGAAGATGCTTTCCTCTGTATGAAGTTGGAAATTCAATTGAGAGAGTGGAGTCACAGAATGGGTAAATCAAAGTAGTGAGAGATATCTGGTTGTATAACGAGAATATCTAGGAGTTGGTATGAAGGAGGAGAGAACAGATGGATGTGATCCTTTTTCAAGGAAGCAACAGAAAGACGCTTGAAGATGTCACAGCAGGGAATACGAGCTGAAATCAGGTACAATTGGCCCATCCCACGCTAGCATATAGGACTGCACCCCTAACTTTTACGGGGTGCAGGGGAGCTTAGCCTCAATTTACACGTACAGGCGTTAGCGACAACCGGTAGAGTCCATAGCGGATTCCAGGTGGTCCAGATGCTGCAGGCGGAGCTATAAGTAGCTGAGCAGACCTCAGGCTCTAAGAATAGCATATGCGAATGTACTCTACCTACTTACAGGATTCTGTCCAGATGTCCAGAATATAGGCTGTACTTTGACGTATAGGTAAGCTGGGTGAAATGCCACCTTTGTCCCTTGCAGAAGTATAAGCATTTTTAATAAAATTTGAGAGGCAGAAACACGAGTCAGCGTAATGATACTTTCCACCATGCATACATTCCACGTTCCTGAATGATTGTCTGACAAGTTACGCGCGTGGGAAAGACATGTTTATTCCAGGATTGGATAGGTACTGGCTGACCCGATAGCGGGGCCTCCCGTCGCAGTCCATCTATCCGGGCCCACCTAGACTTGACACCTTTCATAGCTGGACCTAACACCTACCCACTTAGTTCTATTACTGCTTAATCTCCCAGCCAAAATAGGTAGGGAGAAGAGCAGGGAGGAAATTACACCTAAGTATTCGCTGTATTTGAACAAACTTATACCGGGAGGCAACCTGACCTACTTTTGAAGTAGTATATTGAGGTACTATATTGTATGGCTTTGCAATTATCACCACTTATTTTGGTGTTTTAGAACCCCGGGGGGGTGGAGGGTAGGGAGTGGCCTACTACACTTGCCCTACTTTTAAGGTAATAGATTGTATGGCTTTGCAACTATTACCACTTATTTTTGGTATTTTTTTTTTTTTGGTGGCTTTGCCTAGTTGTATAGTTAAGCCTGACCATAGAATTATATTGTAAACGCCATAATAAGTAGTAATAATTAAGACACCATACAATATATGACCTCAAAAGTAATAAATTTGTTCTAGTACGTCTTGAAGTTCCTCCCCTGCTCTTCTCTCCACGTAATTTAGGTGGGAGATAAAGCAGCAATAAAACTAAGTAGGTGGGTGCTGAGGTGCAGCCGTAAAAGGTGTCAAGTCTAGGTGGGCCCTCATATCTCAGAAAATACAACGCAATTCAATCGGAAAATTCAATTGAAATTCCCTGTATTAGACATCTTCACACCTACACGGAATGTTCGCGTGTCCTAACCGACCACACGCAAGTAACCTTATTAACAACAAAGCCGTAGAATCGAGAAAGAGGGATATATACGTACATAGATACGGCCTGTTTTGCTAGCTCGCGATTGTTAACAGATGTGACATTTTTTATCGCACCAATCAGGCGATAATTTGATAACGATTGGCTAAGGGGATAACTTTCCACCACAACTCTTATGCTAAGGCACCCTGAGATAAGAGCAGGGTTGTAAATTTAGTTAGTTAGTTTAGTCAGTAAGGTGACTAAGACTAACTAAATTTATTTCTAACTAATAACTAACTAACTAAAAAAATTTAGTTACTAAATTTAGTAACTATTAGTTATTAATTAGTAACTAAATTTTATATAGAATTTTTTTTCTGAGGTAAAAGGTATAAGCTAACCTGCTATAGGCAATTAAGTGGGCCTTAACCTGACCAGGCTAGGTGGGGCCCTAGGTGGGGCACCTAGCAGGTCTATTTTTCTATGGTATTTTTCAGGCTGAAAAATTCTATGTAAAATTTTAGTTACTAAATTTAGTTACTAAGACTAACTAAAAATATTTAGTTACTAAAATATTTTAGTTAGTTTAGTCACTTTAGTGACCAAAACTAACTAACTAATTAGTTAGTCATTAGTCACTAAAATACTAATGACTAAATTTACAACCCTGGATAAAAGTAAGGTTTTCCGACAACCTTGTATATCAGGCCGAGTATTATACCTTGGCTACTTTAATCCCCACCAACACTATGGGACGGAGCAGATCGATATGTTAGTGATTGGGCGCGAGGCATTCTGCATTTCTTCAACCACACCACAAGCTATACCTATGCGGGTAAAGTGGTCAAAGTTTATTCAATCGCTACTAATCGGATGCAGACGTGTGCGTAGAAAGTCAAACACGACAACCATCTTCCGTTCTTGATTTGTTTTATTAACCAAAAGGTTTATTATTATTATTACTTAAGTTGATCATTAGCGATATATTTATTATTAACGCATAATGTATTTAATTGGTATATTTAATCATAGGTGAGTTTGGCGGTTTATTAGTATCCTTACTGCATGTTATGCGCTGGGGAGTATGAGAAAATATTAATGCCGCGAGTAATGTTCAGAAGCCGACGTAGATAGGCACACCTGTTCTCGCCAATATTGCAGGACTCGGCATGAAACAGCTGAAACGGTTTTTTTTTTTTTNCGCTCTAGGCAATGTTGCTACCGCCATACCTGATGTTTAACTCGGTGATCCTATATATCAACAAGCGCAAACCAGCTAAATTGTAACTTTCTTCATCTCGGCTGCCCAGTACACCTAGCTCTCATCAGGCAACTGTAAGATTAAAAACGCTGGAGCATCACGTGAATTTATAGGCTAGCATATTCTTCATAATATATACAGGGGCTGCAGGCACTAGCCTTCATTTGAGCATTGGGTAGGCGCGTGGTGTTATGTTATATATCATGTTACCGGGTATTCTATAATTAACCTGGTATAAACATCATAATTATTGTGAAAAGGGGTATATAACCATACAGCGAATGGGCGGTACCGGCCGATAATCTCAGCCGCCGAAAAAAAAATACACAGCCCCCCCCNGATTTTCTAAGTAGAGGTGGCGGCGCGGACTTTTAAGCCACCCACAAAAACCATCCACTCCTGTTTGTGTCACCTCGTCGTCTGTCGCCGTTGCTGAGCCACACTACATCCAGGCACCAAGATCATCTTTCGGCTGTAGTGGCTTAGCTACCATGGTGTATATATTTCAGCAGTTTCATAGTTTCGGCACTTCTATAACCTTGTCGTAGATGACGATCTTAGAATCAATCCCTGTGCTTGTCATTGCGCTGAGATTGGCTTGCCCATATGTACATAAGAGGGATAAACAAAACCGAGTCTCTATAATATACCTCTAGATAGGAATATAGGCGACGTTCGGATCTTCGACTCTACCCTTCAATAGAATTCAGATAGAGTAGCCGTGAGAGGTGGATAGTACCCTGTGATGGCGGCTGTGATGATATCAAGTATCGATAGGCTCATGAGCCAACTCTCATTCTTGCACAAGTACCTACTGTGTGATAGCATTATCTATTGTGCATATCTACAAAGCCCCGGATTAGGACTAAAGAGCTTCCTACCTACCTAGGTAATACTTCCTAAAACGCTACCCTGTTGCGCCTCTCCCCTATTATATGCATGACTCCATATTGTATGCGAGTCGTCCAAAGCGGAAATCCATATGGCAAGTGTGGGGAGGCACGAGGGACAGCGGTTTAAAAAAAAACCCCTCATTAGACTCAACCGTCTAAATCATTTAGGCACTCCCCAACCTTCTACAGCGATAATGGAACCGAATGACGATGCACTGCTTAAGACGGTATTTCGGTTGCGTGGATTACCTCAGAATATCGAAATTCTAGATGATGTTGCTGCCTTGTTGTCTAAGGGCCTTGATCATATTCCAGCTCATGATATTCGTGTATTTTCCTTAGCCACAGACCTGGGATTTGGTGACCGTTCTATCTCTAAAGTTGCTACGTTAATGTTTACCAACACACCGCTACTTATTCGAGATACTAAAATCAGAGGCCAATGGGAAGTTCGTATCGAAACGCTCGAGGTTACATATTATCTTGTTTTGGATACACATTTCAATGGCATGACACCTATGAACGATGTGGACCACTTATCTCATAAACATGAGTAAGTTGTTAAGCTTGGGGGTTAACTGGATAACATGAGGAAATGTGAAAGAACTGAATTCCTAGTAGTTGCATAGCTATTTCGGGGCTCGCTAGTCACCCATTCGGATCGTGGCAGCCAAAAGCCAGTGATAAAACATTCATGTGGATCCGCGATGCCCTTCCAAAGGATATCCACGGTATCCGAGCGGTGCTTTTCGGCTACGAAACAGGGCTCGAAGGCAACCAATCCTTCGAGCGTATCCAGGATCTCGCTAGAACTCTGATCGACACACTTAGGACTTACGGATGGGGTTCGCGGTCCTCCAAACATATCATTTTCCTCGCTCACAGTCTTGGAGGACTGTTGCTTAGGGAGGCAATGAGACAACTTAGTCATGGTACTAACAAGGAGCTGGTAAATTGTTTTCGTGGGGCCTTGTTCTTTGGTGTTCCGAACTTGGGTATGGAGCAGGCTTGCTTTCAGGCCATTGTCCAGAGTAAACCCAACGAAACCCTAATTGATGACATTGGCCGCGGATCTAACTATCTCCGACGACTCAACGAGGATCTCTCTCACAACCCACTCAATGATGATCATTTCAAACAGTTTTGGGCTTATGAGACATTAGAGTCTCCAACTACTATTGTATGCACTCGTTTCAGAAGGGCAACTTCATACAAGTACTAACAATTAGTAGCAAACTCCAGATGGGAAACTCAACCGTCATGGGCCATCAGCTATTCTAGTGAGCCCAGAGTCTGCAACTCTACGATTGATACGGAATAATCCCTCTGTCACTTTCTCGATAAGGGCGACTCACTCTAATATGGTGAAGTTCTCTAGGGAGTCCCTCAACTATCATATTGTAGTTTATAAAATCTCAAGCATCGTAAATGGGGAGGTAAATCATAATTCCCCACACCAAAACAATCAGACTTCCGAGCTCGAGTCCGACCGAGTAATCGCTTCCAAGTTTATACAGGAGAACACCTCAGGTACTTCATTCTAGTTTATCTTTTTTTTTCTACCAAGGTAGCTGTCACTAACTTCCGGTCTAGCTGAAATCGAGGTTTTCCGGCGGCTCTCGGGCATAACAAGTGCTGAGGAAGCCGAATTTCTAAGCATAACTTCGGACGTGATTGAGGACCAAATTATCAACATCCAGAAGAACCAGGAAGAGACGGAAAATTTAATGTATATGCGGAGACTTGACCCGGTAGTTAAATCAATGAAGGAATTTGCGGTGGTCTCAGAGGCTATTGGATTATCTTTAGGGATCCGTAGCCCCATGGCATATGTGTGGGTATGTGTTGAGCGGAAGTCCTACTAAAATATTATTACCAAACAGGGATTTGCTAACTTGGCCAGGGACCGATGAAATACGTTCTTCTTGTAAGTGAAATTTGACATTCTATTTATCTATTTATTAACCTGAATCTCATTACATAACACAGAAAACATCCCCGTATCCCGAAGCATTCAACTGCATACTAGATGCGTATCAGGAAATTGGGGAACAGATACCCCAGATCCAGATGTATAGAGACCGTCTTACATCAAAACGTCATCTACAACGTGTTCTAGTCTTTCTCTACAGCGATATTTTATGGTTCCATAGGGAAATACTACAGCAGTTAAAACAGCGAGGTGAGCAGATGACTGTTGACCTGCGTGTATTAGGTACTAAAACAAGAGTAGAATGGAGGGCGTATTTTGTATCTACATGGGGAGGTTTTGCTACTTGCCTTCACCATATAAAGAAAAATATCTCACGAAGCAATCGACTGCTTGAAGACGACATATCAGTTGAAGGACTTGAAGTAATCCGGGAACTTCGAGATACATCATTTCATACTTTCAAGGCGAATAGAGAAGCAGAGGAAAAGTCTCGCCAGACTACTATAATGATGTGGCTATCTCCCTGTAACTACGAAGCGGATCAAGCCCGACATCGCGAAATTCGTTCGACCTACCCCTCTTCAGGGCAATGGCTATTGAAGAATCCTCGTTTTCAGAAATGGTCTGTACCGGAGTGTTGTTTGGATCCTTTTATCTGGATCAATGGGATCCCTGGCGCAGGTGTGTAATCCCAATTTATTAATGTGAGTTCCATTCTAATTCGGACGTTAGGCAAGACGGTTTTAGCCTCAATCATAATCGAGCACTTGAAACTTATACCAGGTGTGATCGTTGCGTACTTTTATTGTAGGCACGGTGATGATTCCCGAAATTCATTCATTGCCGCTGCCAGGGGCATACTATCCCAATTACTGCGCCAACTCCCTCATCTTGCGCCTTATTTCTTTGAGAAGGAGTCAACAAGTGGCCACAGCCTGATTGACTCGACTACTGCTAAGGAAATGATACAAAAAGTTCTCCGTAGTTGTGAGAAACATATATCATCATCGATGGCGTTGATGAATGTGGACGCACTGACAGACAGGAAATTGTAAAAGAGTTTAGGACGACGGTAGAAAATATTCCACCGGAAGGTAGGGGGCCAGTAAGATGTCTTTTCATCAGTCAAGACGATGAAAATGCTCGCCACAATTTCCGGAATATACCCACCATTAAGATTGGGGATAGAAATGAGGATGACCTCAAAAACTTTGCGAAAAAGCGCCACTCAGAGCTCGAAGCTAAGTTTGGTCAACTGCGCTCAAAAGGCCGCCATATCTCAAATATATTAGTAGCTCGAGCGCAAGGTAGGGCAATTCGGGATGATTCCATCTCACAATGCCGAATCTACTGACATTGGTCTAGGGATGTTTATCTTCGCCGACTTATTTGCTAGCTATCTTGAAAACCAGCCTAGTACATCAGCTTTACTCTTGGAACTAGACCCAAACAAATTACCGATGAGTTTAGAACATGTGTGAGTGTGCTCTATCATTGTCTGCCTAGCAAATTGAAATCCATTCATCTGATTTGTATCAAAGTTACGAACGTATACTTGAGMKWSGWTTCGAGGCGAGAGGTGCTGCTGCTGAAACGTCCATTAGAGAAGTTCTGGGATGGATAACATGTGCTCGGCGCCCCTTGAAGTGGGCCGAGATTCAGGGCGCGGTTTGCGTGGATTTGGATAACCAAGTCGTCAGTCATGACAGAGCGATGTTGGAGTCGCCAAAAGGCCTCTTTGCGTCCCTTATTGAGATTAAGGAGGACAATTCTGTGGAGCTCGTTCATGCGACCGCACGAGAGTAAGTACCAAGACGACCTAATTTGTTATGAATTTCGACTAAAGGGGTGAGAAGCTACCTTTGCAAACATGTTATCGACCCCCTATCGGCCAACTACTCGCTAGCAATGGTAAGCATCAAGTACCTCACTTTGCCGCAACTCAGCATGGATGGTCTAAGCCTGGATGATGAGACCTACCGGAACTTGGTTAATGGCATATATTCATTCTACGACTATGCATCAGCGTGCTGGGCTATGCATCTACAAGATGGGATATCAGGACTCGAAACTGGGAGTAAATTAACCCGATTATTGGAGGCCCTAGAACAATTCATTAAGCTACACTGGTCACCAAGCCATAGGCCTCTCAAGGATCTGAAGCGAGTGCAGAAATCTTTCGACTGTGCAAAATCGTCGGACTGTTTTGAAAAAATTGTTCACGCAGTTGGTTGGGCGAAGAGACAATCCGGCAGATACGGCCACGGCCCGAGTGAAGACGAAGCCCTCGATTTATCGCAAGTGACGCAAAAGATCAGATACATGTTAGAAGCGGCACAGGGGACGGGGCACCCAGAGTTCGAGGAATCTCATCTAGAAAATTTCTACGGCAGCCACTGGTTTAAATGCCCTCGAGTCAATTGCATACACTATTACCAAGGATTCGATAGTTTGGCAAAACGACAACACCATCTCAATAAACATGACCGGCCCTTCCTATGCTATATTGCAGGATGTCACATGGAAGTATTCGGCTATGCTACCAGTAGCGAGCTGAAAACGCACATGTTCAAGTATCATGGAATAGATGGTTTCGATGACACGCCTGACAACGAATTCCCGGACCCGCCTAAACCTACAGCAGTGCCCACATCCAAAAACGAAGCGATCTATCAGGTGCCGCGAATGCGGTAAAAGATTCACAAGAAATTCTAGTTTACAAGATCATATAAAGTCGCACGAAGGCCGAAAGCCATTTGCTTGTGGAATCTGCGGCAAAGAGTTCGGACGCAGAAACGATTGTCGTCGTCATGAACTCGGACATGGAGAGAAGAAGCACAAATGTACTGGGTTACTTAAAAATGGGAACACATGGGGCTGCGAGAGAACGTTCCTAAGATTGGACCAATTAGCTGCCCATTTCCGAAGTAAGAAAGGGCAGCGATGCATAAGGGCTCTCCTAATGGAAAAAATGCTGGAGGCCGGTGGTGACGGCGCAACAAATGATGCTAATATTTTTGATGACCAGAGTGGGGATAACGCGAGCACTTTGCAAGCTGCTGGCCAGTCATTACCCCCATTCCAGGAGTTTCTCCACCTATGTGGACTAACAACTGTGACAACAAAGTGGAAGTCGATCAACTGAGTGGAAGTTATCCGAATCTAATGCTTTATTTCAGCGTAACACTTACAGCGCTCCCCACAAGCAAAGTAATACTTGGACTGTTTGCTAAATAACTTGACTAATCTAAACAAAACAACGGCTTTAGATTAATGTGACGGATCAGTGGAACTATATTACGTAAGGGTTTATTAAGGTCAAGAGCGGAAAAACTATAAGCCGTAGGCTC
>JAPESX010001338.1:0-10128 GCA_029590615.1 Nemania bipapillata | reverse complement strand
GAAAGTGCCGAGAAAATACATGGGTATGCAGCGTATATCCTACTATGCGCGGTAGGTCGATACAACCGTAGGAAGAAGATAAACAAAGATAAGTAAGCATCAGCACGTCTTGAAGAAGCGTCTCGAGAAGATGGTTCGGGAAGCTTTGCCCACAATGGAAACTCGGCTACACATTTCTTGGCATTGAAGTTTGTTGAGATGGCGACATTCTTGTTCAATATCGCCAGCAGATTCCAGAAGCCCAGGACAACACTATCTGCCTTCCTCACAGAGGTAGTCGATGTGACGTCAAGCCGTCGACCATGCTACGCCGAATTACCCGCCAAGACTGCCCAGCGACTCTAAGCCCTTGGCGGAACGTGGGGCGTGGGCGACAGACAGTTGATGCCGGTCTTCCGCTGCTGAGATTTGCTGGCTAAGATAGATTAAAAGCGACGGGGTAGAAAAATGCGACATGTGTCGACGGAATATATGAGGGGGAGAGCACGGGTCCAAAAAGGCCTGTTGAGTCGGGGATATCTCGTTCATATCAATAGCCGACGTCTCATCATCACGCAACATACCTCAGTTGAATCCTACCTTTATGATTGATACGTCTTCGGAGTCATGTGCTAGGAAACTGATTGGTTGTATTTGTAAACCGCGCTGACATCGAACAATATCGAGGCTTATCTATTTCATCGACCTACTATGTAGAGAGATAGTCTACTACAGTACACGTCCCCGAAATGGAAAAGTGTAACGGTTGGCTTCGGTAAAAGCCGGCCAAGCAGCTAGAAGAAAAGGCAGGGTTGCTTCGCCATCGCGTTTAAATTAATGTTGCTGTCAAGGTTGTACCCACGTCCCTTTTCTGGAAACCCGATCTATGTACGAACGTTCGAACGCTCCATATTTACAAGAGAGGAGAAGCCCAGGTATGATAGCAATGCCTATGCAGCAGCTACTTGGTGATTTATAAGCATTATTGCGGCTTAACGAACCGCTCGATGAGCCATGCTTGAATAATAATTAAAATAGCCGGTGGTGCATCAACGCATTGATTCAGATACAGCACCTAGGTATTATCCGATCGTAAGACTTATCTGCCTACCTCACTGATGTGGCATAGTACCAGTGTCTACAGCCAGATGGTAGTTTACCATTTCATTCGAAGTCACGCTAGCTGTGTTACTAATCTTTATTTCATTTTCGTTTGTTTTGGGCTGGAATAACTTGGTTGTTTTTTAAACCTATTAGCTATTGCTCAAGTGGTTTTGTATTTTCGGGGCACGATCGGTATGATAGCATGCGCGACACTTAGCGTCGCAGAATTGTATGTTAGGAGTGAATCTGAGGCACCGAAGGCGAGAGCCCCTAAGTCTGGCGCTCAGATATTACGCAACAACCAAAAAGCGTCTCGGGATTTCGTAAAAAAACAAAAAGCGTATATCTCTCAGAATGATAAAGATTCCGACTTCATTAAAATAAAATTAAAAAATTGTGTATCTGCATTTGTTGAATTGGTATGATGCAGAGCGACAAAAATGCCAACCGTTATCGCACTATGCACGTTGAAGATGAAGAGGACTCAGGCACAGAGATAGACGACTTACTAAATGAGAGGGACTATGTGCAGGCCCCGTCGCAGGAAAAAAGGACTCGATTTCTCGCCATACTCAAGACACATCGATGGGTAGTAGATGTAGTACTCCTCTTGGTGGTCGTAGGGCTCCTATTTGAAAGGAGTGTGGCTCGTCGGCGGAATGATGACCATCTTGAGGGAAACGGCGATATAACGGGATTCGCACCCCAGTGTGAGCCCCCTTCCAGCCGAGCTTCATGCTAGCTTGAAAAACGCTGACTTCGGGGTTTCCCAGTCTCGCAACAAATTCGAAAGTTCTCTCCCGACCCGAGATTTGTCCCGGAAAACACATCTGAGTTCTTTTTGGAGGACACGAAGAAGAGATGGCTTGAAACTATACCGAGTATGCCAAGAGTCCTGCCTCGTCTAAAGCGTCTTTCCACCACTAACTCGTGCTCACCAGAGGGTCTCGGGTACTTGGAAGTGAAGCACCCGGAGAAATACAACGACTTGCCAACCAAGCTCGCAACATTCGATGATCAATTCGTCGTGACAACTTCCATGACGCACCAATTGCATTGCCTGGTAGGTTTTCGCTACAGATACTCCAATACCCCCCACCTAGCCGAACTGCAACGCCAACGCTCTTTACAGTATGCCATCGCGGAAGCGTACTCGGCACTCACATCCGACACGAGCAGAGTACCGAGCGAGACGCCGTGGCATCTAACACACTGCTTTGACTATATACGGCAAGGGATCATGTGCTGCGGTGACGTCGCACTCGAAGGCGAGCAGACGACCTTCCCCGAGGGGTTCGAGGGTAGCGATGGATGGGATGCCAAACATGTGTGCAAAAACTACGATCAGATGCTCGAGTATCTAAATAAGAACAGGGCGAATGATGAAGTCTGGATTTGACTTTTGACCAAGGGCGGCTGGTCTGCGCTCTGGACCAAAGTCGACATGCATAAGGTGCTAAGACATCACCTTTGCTAGTGTTGTAGATTAGGAAGACAACCTAACATGCCTATCGTGAAATTCGGAAACGGCGCGTGACTTGGAATGTAGATTACTTAGATCTGGCACCTGGTAAGGTATATAATGTGTGGCGCCATTTGTGGCTGGTAACTATCTAGCACGGTCTGTGGCTAGCGTTACATACCTCCAGAGGCAAGATAAGCAAGCCCTATGACTGCCAAGAATTCCACAGATAAGAGCACCCCCACCTCAATCGGCCACGAAATTACCAACCAAATTAGAAAATTGCCAGGCGACTTCGACTTGTTCGCAACGACACGACGAGACACCTCACGACCAATCGACAATTCCCAGTCCGACCTCCAACCGCACACCTACGCTACCCAACCCAGCCCTCCAGATTATCGTCAAACAACCGCAACAATGGGTGGTGGAATCTCCGTTCGCGATGTCGATGCTGTAGGCTTTCCTCTCCACGCTATCGCTATGCCATCTTGAGACGACCTCGCGCCAGTCAACCATACGAGAACCATCGACGTTGCGGTTTGCCGTCCACAATGCGCGGCCAGCATCATATACATCGTTGGGAGCAGGCGCGAGGGAATCGAAAGATTTCCGTTGACGGATTCATTGCTGACGAATTTTGGTGTAAAGCACAAGTTCATCGAGACCTATGCGCAGTGTAAGCCGAGCCTTGGAATTAATCCAACCCTTGATCAGTGGATGGAATATGCTAACATTCGCATGTAGTCTTGAAGCGCCAGGGCAAGCTCCCTGTCCCCGGTAATTCATATTCATTCCGCCTACTCGGCATCAACCTAATATGTCTTAGGTTACGTCGACACTGTCAAGACCGGTGTCTCTCGTGAGCTGTGAGTCTCGGACCTATGCATTCATTTCCTTTTGAGACAGAGTTGCTAATGATTATTTTCAGCCCTCCTCAGGTTAGTCGCTACCGAATATCCCGCCCATCCAGCACGATCTTTTAGGCATATATCCTTTCGAGTTCCAAGTTTTCCATGTTCACGACTCCTAAGACAATTACACATCTACACATCATCAAGGGGCCTTCATAACTAACAAGGCATTAGTCTGAGGATTGGTTCTACGTCCGTGCCGCTGCTGTGGCTCGTCAGTATGTCTCCCTATTCACCAATTATATTTCCACAGTATCTAACAACCTACAGTGTCTACATGAGGAAGACTGTTGGTGTGTAAGTAAATTTTGCCACTTCCTGAGGTTTCCAATATCGACAATCCGCCTGGTTTTGGAATTCCGAAACTCGTCAAAATCCGGCAAGTCTAACTCTGGTAAAGTGGTCGTCTACGCAAGTCGGCTGGTACCGCCAAGAACCGTGGTGTCCGACCTAGCCACCACGTTGACGCCTCTGGCTCCGTCAACCGCAAGGTCCTCCAGGCTCTCGAGAAGATCGGAGTCGTAGAGCAGGATGAAGAGAAGGGTGGCCGCCGCATCACCCAGTCCGGACAACGTGATCTTGACCGTAAGACTACTAGAATCTAACCACTACATATTACTATATAGAGACTAATACTTCTTAGGAATTGCCCAGACTTGCGCTGAGGCTGAGGAGGAGGAAGATGAGGAATAAATTTCGTGTGAATTAAACACCAAGGAATTACACGGTCTGGGTAGCATAGGGCACGGCGTCTGAAAAGGGCTTATCAATTGATGGCGGACTCGTATTCGCATTTGTGACAAGATCGCTTTTAGGTCTAAATACCCCATGGCTTGTGCCCATATTACTCTGGTATGATGTGAAATGGTGTCGCCATGTTCACCTGCCCGCTCCATCACAGGAGCTAGGATTGTGAAATATGAGAGTCCTCTATGACGGTTAGAGATATTATTCATTAGAGAAATTCAAGTGTATAAGTCACCTCAATGAATGGAGATGAAATCACTATTACAGAGTATTTATATGCTGCGTTCCGTGGGTGTTGCAATCACCAGGCTGACAGATGACTCAAATTTTGGGGCCGAATCTGTTGAGTACAACAATGTACTCAGGCATCACTTAGTATAACATAATGTCAGAGATATTGGGTCACAGAGTGAATAGAAGCCTGTTAGTGGTTAGGAAGAAGGTGTATATTAGGACTGAATAGACAGATCAATTGATTCCTGGCTCTTTAGGTCCCTCAGGAGGGGCCTAATATATGGGTAGCCAAATAGGTTGCTATAGCCACCCTATAGGGAGTTGCGACTTCATCACCTGACAGAGTAACCTCTCTTCAAGTGCCTTGTCCTCAAGGCACTAAGATAGTGCCTAGCAGGGTCCTCGAAGCTATTCAGACCTGGGCCCTAAGGGTAAAGACCCAAGGCCTCCACAACAGTCAGTACTCCCAAGGCTTGGGAATAGCCTCAAAAGCCGTCAAATCTTTCAGGCCAGTCAAATCCTTCAAGCCAGTCAAATCCTTCAAGCCAGTCAAATCCTTCAAACGGTCAAGACCCTTAGGTCTATAGGGGTATAGGGGCAGCCTTCCAAACAGTCAGATCCTTCAAGCCGGTCCAAAGCCCTCCAATACAGCCAAATCCTTCAAATCAGTCAAGTCCTTCAAAACAGTCAAGTCCTTCAAAACAGTCAAAGCCTTCAATCCAGTCAGGGACCCAGGGGTCACTAGCCACCAGGACCTAGCCACTGCTTCGCAACAGCCACGCAAGAGCCTAGAAGCCAGACCTAACCAACGGTCTCTTCAATACAGCCAACTTCTTCAAAGCACTTAAGCCTTCAAAAAACCTTCAGATCAGTCAGGGGCCCAGGGGTTACTAGCCACCGGGGCCTAGCCACTGCCTCGCAACAGCCACGCAAAAGCTTAAAAGCCTAAGCTAATCAACGGTCTCTTCAATAAAGCCAACTTCTTCTAAACGGTCAAGTCCTTTAAAACACTTAAAGCCTTTAAACCACTTGCTAAAGCTTTCTCCAGAAGCCCTACAAAGCCTTAAAAGGTCCCTCGCAGTAGCCCAAAATCACTTACACCTATAAGCCTAAAGCCCAAAAGCCTCCACAAGTCTCGTTAGTCTTCAACCACTGCCTCGTCAGTCTCAAGCCACAGCCTAGCCGTAGCCTAGCCGGTAAGTCACCAGCCCTCCACAGCCGCCACACAACAGCCATACAACAGTTTTTTATAAAGAAAAAGTCTTGTTAGTTTTTTTTCTTGGTAGTTAGTTGTTTTTCTTGTTATTTTTATTATTTAAAAAGCCTGCAGAAGTACCTTCGGCTAGTAAAGCCCTCTGTTTTACTACAGGCCTTTCTAGCCTTCGGTACTTCTTTAGCCTTTTTATACCTTTTCTTCTAGTAGCTGCTCCGCAGCTACTACGCTAGAGCCTCAAGCCTTCAGTCTATAAGCTTATAAACTAATTAATAAAAAAAAGTAAACCACGAGCTACCTAAACAAATCACGGGCTATTAGTTCTTGAAGTAGGACCCCGGCGTTAGGGAGTGTAAACCACTTTATTACCGTTAAATAGGTCGCAGTTAGGCACCAGCTTCTTAAGTGCGTACGCATAAATCCACTAATAAAACAGCAATAACAGCAATAATACTACTTCAAGGCTTACACCTTCGGAGCCGCTTTTTTAAAGCTTTTAACTTAAAGCCCTTTTTTTAAAGCCTTTTTTTTGAAGCCTTTCTTTTAAAACCTCTCTCTTNAAAGCTTTTTTTTTANAAGCTTTTTTTTTAAAGCCTCTTTTTTAAAGCCTTTGCTTAAAAGCTACCAGGCTAGACACTTTCTTAAGCTTTTTTTTAAAGCTTCTTTTTTTAACACTTTGGTCCTAGCTACTTAGTCTTTTGCCTAAAAGTTTTAAGCTTAGCTGTTAACTGCAACTTTAAGCAATCTATAAAGGTCGCAGTTAGCTACCTGCTTTCCCAGCGAGTCTAGCACAGTAAGCCCCCGCCTTACCGTCTTGCAGGCCTTCGCACTTAGTAAGTACAGTAGTATTCTGCCGCTTACTAGCCGGTAGAACGCCGGTAATTAGCCCTTTAAAGCTAGGCTTTTTCTCAGCTTTTAAAGCGAAAACCTTAAGAGTGGTTAACCAGTAGAAGTACTGACCCCTTTTAGGGCAGCTAGTTAACTGCTTGCCTTCAAGAAACGAGATCTTTTTAAAAAACGAGATTTTTTTAAAAACGAGATTTAGGCAAAGCTTGCAACTAAAAGCCTAAAAAACTGACGTTAACTTACCTTAAGATTACTGCTAGGGCGCTGCGTAAGCCGCTACCTATACAGGGGGTGGTCTGGCTAGCTAATATAACAAGATTATCGGGGGTTATTTTATATAAACCAGGCGGCCGAAGCGGGGTTGAAGGGGAAAGAGGTCCGAAAAAGCCTTGCGTAAGCCGCTACCTTGCATAAGCTACTATCTCTGGTTTTGCTAGCTAATAGAACAAGGTTATAAGGGAAAAGTTAGAATCTGAATTGTATACCAGGCGAGAGAAGGAGGGTCGAAGGGGCTTTGCGTAAGCTACCAGGTGGTTTCGCTAGCTAATAAGAACTAAAGGTAAAATTTTAATTGTACGCCTTACGGTTACCTCTTATATACAGGGTTAAAGAAGGGGAGTCGAAAGAATCTCGCTGGTTGCTAGTCTTTAGTCTCTAGTTTTTTGCTGGTTGCTAGCTTCTAGTTTCTAACTTCTGGTCTCTAGTTTTTAGTCAGAAAGGTAACAGATTAAAGTTATAAATAGGGCCAGAAAAAGAGCTCTGGGGTCAGGTCTATAAAGGTAGCAGGTGCCTCGCTGGTTTCTGGTTTCTGGTCTTTAACTTCTGGTCTTTGGTTTCTGGTCAGGAAGGTAACAGAACGAAGGTGTGAATAGGGTCAAGAAGCCGTTGGGTTAGGTCTATAAAGGTAGCAGGTTCCTCGCTGGTCTTTAGCTTCTGGTCTCTAGCTTCTGGTTGCTGGTTTTTAGTCTCTGGTCTCTGGCCTTTGGCCTCTGGTCTCTAGTCAAGAAGGTAACAGAATAAAGGTCAAAAAGGGAGCTCTGGAGTCAGGTTTATAAAAGTAGCAGTTGCTTCGCTGGTTTTTCGCTAGTTTCTGGCTGGTTTTTTTTCCTGACTAAAATAGGGCTTTTAAACGGTCTGCAACAATAAGAGGAATCAAAATGTCAGGGGTTTAGGTCACAGAGTGAATAGAAGCCTATTAGTTGTTAGGAAGAAGGGTAATATTAGGGCTCAATAGAAAGATTTATTGATTCCTGGCCCTCTAGGTCCCTCAGGGAGGGGCCTAGAGGCCCTAATATATAGCCAAATAGGTTGATATAGCCACCCTATAGGGTGTTGTGACTTTATCACCTGACATGACGAGGCCGAGAGACCGTTGAGGACAACGGCCCTGTACGACGTAGAAGCGGCTCTCGCGCACTAAAATGTCGGGATCGGAGCGCGACAACAGGCGATTTGCGATATTGCCAAATTTGGGCAAGTCAGTAGGAAGATTTTATCACGTTGATGTCGAACCAGTTATGGCTGGATAGGCACAAGACAAGGCGATGAGTTATTATTAAAACTCCAGGAAGTGAAATCTCAAAAGACCGCATATTCACGAGTGCTATCGCCATCTTCGGCAGCAGCAGCAGCAGTGCTAAGCAAGTTGAAAAAGTAGGGATGCTCTATAAGAAGCTTCACCGTATCCTAACGCGCTCACTACTCTCGGTCGACCTGAAGTACTTATTGCTATTCCAGTGATTATTCGCAAGTGTAAGACGTCAACAAATGGATGAAAATTGCGACGTCAGCCTTGAGAAGTGGTCTATTTGTTGATATATATGCGTAGGGGCCGTGTTGCGGGTCGAAGATCTATCCAAGACATACCAGCCAAGAGCTGTGATGTTGTCTTGGCAGATTGTTTACTGGACCACTTGGGTCATAAAAATACTCCCACAGTAGGCTCGCAGTTCGTCGTTGTTTTTACAACATAGGTACCACCCATCCAAACCATTATCTGAACCTCTGAGGTCTAATAATAGTATCTTCATCCGCATGTGCATGGCTTTGCTCGATTGAGAGGTGGTGGCGTGCATGCTTGCCAATCTCGGAATACAGAATATACAGAGAGAATAGCTAGCTGCATCACGTCCCATGATGCGGGAGTATCGATACGCCCAAAGTTTTGCTTCTGTAGGACTGTACGGTAAACTGCATACAGCCCCCAAGTCGTCACGGCCCTATTCCCNTTTTTTGTGCAACACAGAATACCTCTTATCTCGCGACGGTCCTCTACATACATGCGGCATTTGCCGTGACGTTGCAATGACTTTCCAATCAGTATTCAGCTGAAGCGCACCTCGACCAATTCCAGTTCATCTTGCACAATGAATCAGTCCAATAAAACCGAGATCAGGGCTTTTCGGAATCCCGTACCGAGCTTTTGATCCCGGGGGAATATCGTCATTCCCTCGAGGGGAAATTTCCTTCCCAAGGTAGTTCATTAACAGGGCATGCTCGGGGAACAGCAGCAATATGCTACCTATCTATTGCATCTCGGAAGGGCCATATATCACGAGAAGCGGGGAGTGGGCAGCGGGAAGGAGTAGGTCGCGTTCAAGGTGAAGTCCTAGTCCGCATCATATGTCTCTATATGGACACGCGCATTCGTAAGGGATCGACACTACTCCATCGGATCCCCGTGTGTTGTGTTACATCAGGGAGGCCTGCTGAAAAAACAGTGGCGCTTGTCCCTCTGTGCCATACGTAGGCTGCTGTGCATACCGAGACAGCCAACCACCTTGTGGGATTGAGTCAATTCCCTTATTCGGCTCACTACCCTGCCTCGATTAGTTCACAAATACCACTTACTTGGCAGATGTTTCTCAGTTCCTTTCTCCTCGATGTCTATTCAATCATCAACCTCGACCTCAGTTCCCGAATACCAAGAGTATCGTCCCTTCACAGAGGGGAGGGTCTCTAAAACCGGAGACTAAAATGTCTTCCGTGGATAGCGACAGTCTCCCCAATACGCTCTACGCGCTGAGTATTATTTTCGCCGTCTTGCCGACCGTCGTTGTCGCGCTCCGCTTTCAGGTAAAATCAAAGACCAACTCCAAGATATTTTGGGAGGACTGGGCTATACTTTTTGCTTTGGTATGTAAAATAATAGAGACCCGGAGCGGTTCGTCTTACTAATATTTACATAAGGCATCATGTATCGTCTACGCGGTTTTTGTCATCATTGGTGAGCACGAAGACCATCTGCATGGTAATGCCCAAGTACTAACTAAGTACAGGAGTTGCTGCTGGTGGACTGGGAAGACCTCTGAAGCGTGATGCTGCCGGAAAACCTATCTACGATGCCAAATTCTTCATCTTTCAAAGGGTAACGTACAGTTATTGTTTTTCTTAGCCATATCAAGACCTGAGCTGTCACTGATAAACTGCAGGCTAGCTTCGTAACCAATTTCGTCCAAATATCGGCACTTGGGCCCACGAAGATATCAGTCCTCCTCTTCTACCGCCGCATTTTCGGTGTTGAACGACGTCGCTTTAACATCATCTCAGGGACTCTCATGTTCTTCGTTGTTATATGGACCGGCGCATTCTTCTTCACCAACATATTCAGTTACACTCCTGTCTCCGAT
>JAPESX010001337.1:0-10132 GCA_029590615.1 Nemania bipapillata | reverse complement strand
GTTGGATCTATTGGTACATCGCTGTCAGACTTGACCTGCTGGGGTTGATGGTTACGTCCATCTTGCAAAGGCATGGACGGACTTGTTGATGTTTGTTGCGCCATACCTCCGCTACTACCGTTGTGGTTGCTTGCTGGATGGTATTGGCGCAGACTATGTTCTGGAAAAGAACTCGTAGACCTTGCGGATTGCGGGTAGGCACCGTATTCCGAGTTAGGTGTTGCGGAGGCAGAGTAACTGGCAGGGCGCGCCTCCTGGTTGCTCGAGTATTGGGCAGCAGACGCGTGATCTGCAGAGGAGGTTTCAGAGTGATTGTCGCCGGATACGCTTGGATAGGGCGAAGGCAAACCTGACTGCGAATAGTCGTGCACGTTTCGTTCCATAGGGCTGTCGTAGGCGTTCAGGAGCTTGCCAAGTTTCGCTCCTGGACTCGAACTTCTCAGTTGCTGCTTGGGCGCACGCGGTAGCGATGCACAATTGCTAACCAATGCGTGATGCTGTGTTGCTTGCGGTGTTGGCACTAAGAACATGCTACAGCAACCAAGACTAAGAAGGGAAGCAAATGGCCCAAGGTTTTTAGTACTCAAGCCAGGTCTAAAAAAGATACGCAGTCCGACGAACAACAGACGGCGTGTTTGATCGAGATGGTAGTACAACTCAAAAGAGAGAGGAATAGGGTTGTACCAACAACTCGAGGCTGCGGCTGTGTTGTATTTAGTTCCGTCGTAGGTAGTCCAGTCTCTGATGAAGGATGAATGATGAAGATCTATTACGGGTCTAGCTGGCCAGACGATACTAGCAAAGTAGTGTCGAGCCGGTCCACACAGGAGCCCACACCTTGACAAGCCACCAGAAATCGGTGCTGAAGATACCAGGAAAGAAAGTGGCTCCGAGTCGTTTTAAAAAGACCTAAACAAGGATGGGATCCTCCGTGGGTAGCTTTCACCCCCCTCACGGATCCTGACTCTTGCGATGAGCAGAGGCAGTATCTCTCTTCTTATAACACGACCACTTAAAAGTACGAGGATCCCCAACTTTGACAGCTTAGTTAAGATAAGTATCTTAAAGCCCAGGTGTCTCAGGGCAAGTGTGCGTTTAAGCTTGAAGGAAAAGGGCTATAAGCGTTGAACACGGACGACTTTCGGCGTCGGAGCGCAACCTCACTTGTACAGTGACGCGATCAACCTAGCTGTACTAAGTACAGTACTGGTCCGCCGTAAAGGGTATTGGCGAACTCTCTTCAATAGTGTAGATTCGAGAAAAGATATGTACTCGACTAGTAGTAGGTGGGGATGGAATTGGGGGTGAATAATATTTTTTTTTGGGAAAATATGAGCGATGTCCGAAAGTTGACTAGACCGAAGGGCTAGTGGATATACCTGGGCGCTATCAGGGGGTTAGGGGATTAACGACAGGGAGGCGAGRAAAAAAGGGCTTGGGAATCTGGCCAGGTTATGACTAGTCGTCTGGTTTTCGGGAGGTCCAAGGCGGTCCAATTGTGCTGAAGCGTAACGCCACTAGCCGTCAAGCCGAGCTAGACTGACTCTTATTTGCCTCGTCTTTAATGATGGCGAGTTGCGCGATGGCCACAATGAACAGCCAGTAGTGACGTGCAGTAGAGTAGTGCGCGACTCGTTTTTGGTAGGTAGCTAGGACCAGGATGTCTTAGCAGCGTCCCAACACGGGCAAGTAACGAACTATGTACGCAGAATTCTGGGTAGCGTCGCAGCGGCTCTACGTGCTGTGCGCTGTGCTGTGTGTGGGTTAAAGACCTCGGCGCGCTGGCTCTCCAGAATCAAGATTGATGATAAAAACAGAGACAACGATGCTCTGGTCCTTTGTTGTAACGAGGTATCCTTTCACCGGAATTATGGTATGGGCGGTGTTCCAAATGGGTGATGTGGTTGTTGTCTAGTGCCGAGATTCTACTCGCGGAGTCCTGGGACACAAATGTGAAGATGCACCACTGGCGCCTTCAAAATAGTTAGACTGGGCTAAGTGAGGTTAGCGAGCCGGCTAGCGTAAATTGTAGAGCGCGTCAACTTTTTATGCAGGTGAAAATGCACCGGAGGGGCGCAAACAACAAGCGTATAGAAAAATCGACTGAAGGTGATACAATTAGAAGAATGTCATGAGCGCGATCAACCGATTGGCGAAGCTGGTTCAATTGACTGCTTGTAGACACCGGATCTGGGGACGGTTTTGAAAAGGGGAAAGAAGAGGGATGGAAACCAAGTCGAAGAGATTTATTCTGTAGAGTACAACAAGGTGGGCTACCAGGCTACTCGGTGTACCGATTGAAAGGTAAGTGACAGACGGTAAGTACATCGACGGTACTGTTGTAGGTACATGTCTGGGGTACCTGCCCTCCACTAGCTAGTGGTACGACTGTATTGGCTTCCACTGGGTAGAAGGTACCTATATGTGTAGCAATGAATTTGCCCCACAGTATAGCAGCCCATATACAGCATAGGTAGGTGCACTGGAAACTCTCTGTCCTCAGCGCAAAGCTGGCCCATCAATCAAGACCTCAGCTTATCCTTAGGTTAGGTACAGAATACCTGACTTGCAAACTCGAGGTTTAACCTTGGCTTGTGATATTTGCAACCATCTCGTGGATTCTTCTTCCCAGAACCCCTACATGCTTTGACCTTTGTATAGATAAGCCTTTATGTCGTAAGCTTGGACCATAACTACAAAGTTACAAGGAAACTTAACTTTTTTTTTTTTAACTCATTACGCTAATCAATGGACTGATGCCCCCACACGTGGCCCATGTACAGGTACTCCTGGCCTGGTCCAATTTCTCTCCTTTGCACATGGTTTCAAGAGTCTCCGCTCCTGACATGGTTATACGTATATTGACACATGGTCACGATAACCTCTATTATAAGTCATAATCATTAATCTGAAAAGATAAAATGCATACTTAAAGGAGAATACCAGTGGAGGCAATAGCTAAAAATTTATCGGTTTTTAGTTCCCATTTCTTAGAAGGACTTAACATATTTCTGTCATGGTGCTGTCGATCATATTAAGTCGTGGTAGCGCGGTAGAAGCCTCGATGCGAAGCTGTGCACTAACAGAGACCGTTTTACACAATAATTCTAGCCCGCAGGGCTCATGTTGAAGATATTTGGACATACTGCCCGGACCTATGTTATAGTAACGGGCCGAGTCCCAACTGATTCACTGGGCATCGGCGAGCCGGAAATGTGGGAGGGCTGAGAGAAAGGCGAGTTTCACGATCCACTCCTGAACAGTAAGAACATCGTTCTGCTGGTAGGGTACGACACGGAGATCCCCATGGGAGGAAACAGCTAACAGGCAGACCCATACAGCAGTACATACAGTACAGTACAGGGCAAGTTGGACTAACAAAATCTATAATCAAGACACGTTCAACACCCATGATCGCAAAGAAGCTGTTGAGCCCATGTCGCTATACAATGTGTACATATATGTACAGAATACACACCGCGCAATACATGAGAGGGGGTTTGTAGTCTTGGAGCGTTGGTGGGGGTGGTTGGAGCCGGAGCTGGGCCTTGGTCGGCGCATGGTCGCAAAGTGCCACTGTACTAGGTATGATAGCATGCCACCTATGTACTGCGTACAGTAGCTTTCGACAATACCTTCTCTCCAGTTGCAGATCCACCAAGGAGGGAAACAGTCTTATTCGTTCACTGGTGGACTGAAATTTCTGGTGATCCCATGAGCTCCCCCCTGGCTATGGCCAGCTCTAATCGCGCCAAGGTCGCACAACACCAGCACCTAGCGAAGTGTGACTAGTATATATCTGGGGAAACAAGAAACAGAGCTTGATTGCAATATGCTAGAAATATTAGCAACTCTGGCTCACCAAAACGCAAACCACACTCTATCGCGAGTTGTCGATGATGGCATGTGCCTGTTTATCTTGGTGTGTCCTCTTTGATCCCGAGGTCGCCCATCTTAGGCTGACATCAGGATCCTGGAATTACCCAGTTTGCAGACAGATTGTAAGTATTTACTCTCACACGGGCGGTATAGGTACCGAACGCTTCACTCGACATAGTTTTTCGTTGACACGCCCATTGATTGGTTTGCCGGTCAAGGTGCCGGGAGATTGGTGAATGACTCGCTATGCATAGAGCCCCTGTCAAATATCGTACGTAATAATGGTCAGTGCATACGATATGTGGCCCAGCTGTTGCGTTTTGCATTGGCTGTGTGTGTTGCCCGTGTGGTGCTTCGTGCTCGGTTGCACACCCAACCAACGCAACCAACCCGAAATACATACGCTATGCAACTTGGCAAGCCAAGTCTTGGCTATCAGGTAAGTAGGTAGGCATCACCATCGCCATCTCTGCTGCCATCTGAGATACGCCTAGCGTGTTTTAAGCTGAGCAATAGCAGCAGCCGTTTCAGGCTCGGTATCTCGAGGTTTGGGACGAGTGTCGCAATCGGAGCCGCGACGCTGGATACCACTCGCAACAACTCGATCTAGGCCCTTCGTGCTATCCATAGCTGTATTCTGTAGACAGATGCCCATCCTACAGCACGGTACAGGATAGGAGCCCGTTCAACTTACCGCTATTCAGGTACGGGGACCATTCCGAGCGATCAAGAGACTACCTATGCTCCCTCCAGACTGTCGAACAACTGCCTTCTTCTATTGGGTCCAATTTTCCTAAAGGATTGATGGGCTGGAGTCTGGTAATGTTGGATCAGAATTACAGTAGATATTGGACAATTTGTGGGGATATGATAAATATGCATGACGCTCCGTTGCGTCACCTCACTTATCATCGTCACGCTCTTCGCCGTTGATGACTGTATATAAGTTGGCAGTCGCTAATGGCCAAACCAAACCACCTGAGGTGGTCGACGCAGGTTGTGAAATCGTGACGCCGGTGAGAAACGGGACATACACGTACGCAGTCGAATCATCCAACTGACTGGCAAAGTCTGGGGCAAATATTGGTATTCGTGCTGAGGTTTGGAGGCAACAGGTGATCAGTCGAGTCGCGTGGCAGGAGCCAAGCGATGCTGCCAGGCATGACGTGTGGCGGCCGATGTCAATCGACACGGGCTTATGAAAGACGGTGTGTGTGGTGGAGGGTACAGTATACCTACTGTATCCATGCTTGTTGCTTTCCCAGCGCAGTAGGTACATATACCGCAGATACTTCCTCGTCGCGTATGAGAGCCCCTGTCGCCAGGGTCAGATACAGTATTAGTCAGGCATCGGTTCATGAACCTCTCTTATCACCCTGAGAAATCTACCTCTATACATGTACTGTAGGTATGTACATACAGACATACATGATGTACGCACTACAGCTACTATAAGTAGCTCCGTACCAAAGAGGTTGTTATCTTCATTCATTCATACATACAGTTTTTGCCGGAGTACGTAATATCGGCAGGGCGATGTACAGTACGTACAGGTATCCAGAGTCTGGAGAGCGTTGGCCAGAGCGTCTAAAACATGCCTAAGCCCTATTGTCCTCTTATTTTATTCGATGTTATACATACCTTGTAGCAGGTCATAAGTTAAACTACTCCAAGTATAGCCATTGACTAGCAGGAAGGCTAACCTGGACGCCTCCCTATGTATGCTTGAAAGGTACCTTACTGTGGCTTCTCCCGGGAAGAGGGAAGAGGGGGAACCCGAAGCCTGCCATGTGAAAATCGAGAAACCCTACACTACAAATGCGGTAACCCGCCCTGGAATGTACATAAAATGTTACTGTGGAGGCATGGACAAACTGGGAGACATTTCAAGCTGATGAGGAATGCCTACCACATTGCGTATGTATAACCTAGGGTTGCGTACCGTGGCCTTAAAGTTTAAGCATCTCGGCAGAATTGTGTATGTATGTATACAGACGACCTACCTCTACGCTACAGTCCATTCTATACGCCACGCATACTTGCTAGGTAACTACATGGTATATATAAGTATATGTATATGAGAGAGATCAGGATCTTGCAACTCCCCATCCCGGGTTAGCGCCAAAATTGATCCAATTGTACCTACAGCTCTGCACGCTACCTACCTTAGGTAATTGTTGGAGTCAACCGCTGCCAGGTTCCCGGGGCGTTGGTCCCCCATTATTGGTTAATAATATCCCCCCAAGAATTATACTGCGTATGTCTGCGTGCATAGTACTGTAGGTGGTCGTAGGAGGAAGTGGGTACGGACGTGGATCCGAGCAAAACCGAGGAAAGGGGTAAAGGAATTCCAGCCCAGTCAATACTCTCCTCTTATGTATGCGTATACCTATGTAAGTAATATTCTCCAAGGTGTGGTAGGAATCGCGGTGATGATGATATTCAAACCAGTGACCAGAGAGGATGGGAAGTACAACATACATACCTATATGTATGTATGTATGTATGGATGTATGTAGGCATGTATGTACATGTAAATGCAGAACGGAATGAGTCGCCGGAGGACGCGATCCGAAGCCCCGTGATTATCTCCCAATTGTCATTACACTATTCTTATTCTTTTTCTTCCAAATATCGCCGCCAATGTCCTCGTCATCCAATTTGTGTCTTGAGTTCAGCTGTCCGATGATGACTAAGACAACATGGTAGATAAAATCAGCAACAATGACAGGATAGCGGCAGGGCTCGGAGATGAGTGATCAATTCGTCGAGACAGCACTTTTCCCTCGTGATCTCGGACCAGACGCGAGACACCCTCCCCGGTACAATACTCTCTGTAAGTACACTCACTGCCCGACCAGTATTCTGTATGTACGACGCCATTATCCCACCTATTCAATATTCAGACTCAAGACCCAAGACACCCAAATCAATTACTGCCAGGTGGCAGGGCCTGTGCCGTTCTAGCCTGGGTAAGGTAGTGAAAGAATGAGGGTGTAGGTATGTATACCTTATACTACTACGTACCTACACCGTAGCTGAATGGCTAGCTGACTGGCTGGCTGGCTGGCTGGCAAGCTACCTACGTACATACCTACTGTAAGTAGGCTAACTGACTCCCACCTAGGTACCCCGGAATGATTTCCCGCTAATAACATTGGTACCTACTTGTAAACGCGATCTGTCAGGGCCCTGGAAAGGCGTCGGCAGCAGTACGGTACGCGTAGTGTGTGTAGGGTGTAGGGTGAAAGATAGACAGATCTATACGACCCGAATGTCTGGGAGGCACTAAACAAGCGTGAAGTGATGCTGAGGCGAGGTGAAGCACAAGTATGTAGCTACGTAGTGTAGTTTAAACCTCTGCCGGGTTGGGCTACGAGCTAATAATAACAAACGAACCATTACATTCTTATACAATAAGTATGCGCATTATTTAGTATACTGCTTGATATGTGTTACTATCGTGATCGTACTTAGTGATATTAATATTTGGCCAGCATGTTGCACCTAATTACCTATTATTGTGTACTACTACCGTAAAGAGCCCAGCATGTGATTTCTCGTGGTCTATCACATTAGCATGTATTTAATTTTATCTTTTTTAACTCCAAAAAAAAATGCATCTTTATTAATTCTTCAACTGATCGTGATTGACCGCCACGGCAAACATCACCGCATCGCCGCCAATGTAATGTAACGGCCAAACACCTCACCATCCTCTGCTTCTCCCTCCACCACGCCACCACCACCATTACCACCATGCTGTTCCGCTCACCCGCTCCATTTGGTTTCGACAGTATCCCCACCATTTCGCACACCGCCATCTATGTACCGCCTGCCAGAGACGAATACGACAGCTCACATCTTTTACAGATGCCTCTCTTCATTCTTCCCTGTTTCTTATACTCCTTCATGTCTTTTCTTCTTCTTCTTCTTCTTCTTCTGTCTCTTCTTCGCCTTATTCTTGATATCCTCCCATTCTTTCTGCCCTGACTTCTCGCGAAGGCAAGTAACTGTGGCAAATAGAAAAAAACTATTCAGCCGTCGATGCAGGGCGCTTCACTGGACATGAGCTCGTCACTTGTAAGTAGGTCGCAGCGAATAGCTTGCGTTATTCGTCAGCATACATACCCAATATATCACGATATGCGACATCCTATCAACATGGAATGACCAAGAGAGACTGGTGGGAACGGGATATGATTGCTCGGTTGCTATTTTTCCTGGTTTGAGCAAGGTTCTCCTCCCAATAGACATGCCGCCACGACAGGCTTACATGGCTGTCGAATGGTCACATGCTGGTCGCCTAGCATCACCGCAAAGCAGAGCCAAGGACTCGCCCGAAAACCGTAACCCGGCCGGGACCATGCTCGGGACCATGCCTAAATCTATAATCTTACCATCGTGAATGAGGCCGAGGGGCGTCCGTGAACATGTCGAATTTCTATTTTTTGTATTTTCTGTAAGCATCGTGACTACGGGCATGAGGACAGAATCCACCGTAAGCGTTATCTGGTGTGAGAAACGCCTGACAGATAGATAATAGATCGTGGGGTACACAAAAGAAGACAAGCGCCTGAGGCACGTATGCCGTACAAATGCCTTGCCGAGTCGTGGTACTTCATGTATGCAGGTGCAAAGCCCAGTGTAACATTGATGCCAATATCAAATGAGGATATCTGCTCGTACATACATAGAATCACGTTCCAGTATTGTTATAGTCAAGTCATATACTACTACTGTAGCTCTACATATAACGTCTACTTACATCGTAAATCGGTCCAATCATCGAACTGCATGCACTGGGATCTCTTATTTGGGGAATACTTATATACTTGTAGTTGTCTCTCATCACCAAAAGGACCCTTGCTTATTTGATCTCACTTTACAAACGCTGGGCGCCGTATTAGGATACGTGAATTACGCGGGTCGTCTACGCAGTAAGAAGTAACAAAGTAGGTATGTATATAGATGCATGTATGGATGGATGGATGGAGACAAATCATCCCAATAATTATAATATGATACGCATATGATATACACCGATATGTCAACAGACCGCCTTCGCGAAGGGCGCTGAATGTTATATATATTTTTTCACGCATATTTGATGCAAAATAAGAGAACCGGGACTATAGATACAGTATTAATTAGGGATATGCATCATCATTCGCTACACAACCGAACCCAGAGAAAAAAAAGCGCTCGTCGTTGGCTTTGCATTGCATCCAACAATTTAGACCCACTGGCCTGGGCTGGGTATTCTGTCTGGTTGTCCGTGGTGCAGATAGGTAATCTATACACCTGCACATCTGCGCATCTGTGATCTGTGGCGATGGATGTACGCATACTAGTACATATGTACAACCTCCTCTTTTCTTACCTTACCTTGCCTTACCTGACCTAACCTTACCTTACCCTACTTGCCTTACCTCACAACCTTAAACTTAACCATGCTAGGTAGAAATATGGCTTTGACTTTATACCTAATGTAAGCCTTAATTAACGCCGGCATCTTGACGCATCAATATTGTCCGAATCAGAAAGCGGATGATGCCATGGTGTAAATAGGCGTTCCTATTTATGACCCAATGTCTTAAATCTTATCTATTCGAGGTACCTACCATACATGTAAAATACATACGCACACACATACATACATATACCTACATATCATACATACATACATGCATGCATACATATATATGGACCTCGAAGGAGACAACGAATCGGTCCATTTGCTACAGGTACATACGGGGATACAGAGGGACTATCATTAGGGTTAGCACCTGACATGCTCTCGCTAATAGTATAGATTCGCTAGCTGCGGGATCGAATTGCCATGCAGCATAAGTGCAGCCATAGGTCGGTTGGGTAGTCCCCTGGAGAGAGCCTAGAAACTCTCGTGGGACAAAAAACCCACGGATTACGTAGTACGCATGACGGTCAGGCATCTTCAGCTAGGGTTCTTACAGTCTCTCTCTCTCTCCGCTAACTTGCACGCGCGTGCGCTCTTACAGTATTTGCGCCTCTTTTCCCCGCAAGACCTTTTTTCGGAAGGTACCTTTTTTTTNCCATATCGGAAAGAAAAAAACCGAACCTCTATGTTGGGGAGTTATATGCAGACATACATAAGTCCTGCGTCCTTGCTTCGAGGCCGGGCAAGCCTTACATGACATTACATGACATTACATTAGGTACAAGCAGAGAGTGAGAAAGAGGGTAAGAGGATGTTTTGGGCAAATGTAATTCC
>JAPESX010001336.1:0-10140 GCA_029590615.1 Nemania bipapillata | reverse complement strand
TCGGTTGCATCGAAGTCCAGACTCTAGCAGTGATTGTGGACATACCCAGCACCTCCGGTGATGATGGCATTCTTGCCAGCAAGGCGGCCTTTTGATTCCGTAGCCATTGTCGTTTCTCGAGTCTATGCGTTTGATTTACCGATATATGGTTGTAATACGAATACCAGTAATCTAACTCAGCGCAACGGAGTCTGGTATGAGGGAGGCGAAGGGCAGTGAAGAAGGCGATGTCTGCGTATGAGAAAAAGACTGAGGAGGTTTGACGACTATCCGAGTATGTAGGAGGCAGCGCCGATGATCGTCACGATANCGAAACTACAAGACGAGATAAAAAGTGTGTAATGCAATGCACCGAGGTTAATACCTATCTAGACCCTATATTAGGAGTAATAAGATGTCATTCTAAGATAAGGTATCTATCTAAGGACGCGTCCGGCATTTGGTAGTCTCCTTACTTACTCACTCATCACCTTAATGAGATGAAGGAGGGGCACAAACACGGCCTTGCTTCCGACAACGGCGAGCGCGGGGCACAACATCAACAGCATAGTCATGGGAGGTTGATAAATAGATAGTAGATAGATAAGGACTGGCCCAGGACTAAGAGTCTAGCAAGTGCCTAAGTTAGTTAGACTGTCAAGACCATCAGGTGCCGGCGTCGATGAGAAGTCGGGCTAACGGGATTTGATTGAACTGGAAGCTTGTTTCTCACCACCAACAAAACATCGTCAAACCGTCAAATGGTCTGATCTTTTAGAGTCATGGAGGCCATTATGTCGCATACCTATATAGTTAGATGCTGCGGTAGTCAGAATTATACTTCAAACCAAATTACCCGAGTATCTAGTGCTTACCTGTCTATGGAAGAGTTGAGCGTGCTAACCTTGGTCTGTCTTTCTTCGGTAGGTAGCACCTTAATTTCAGGGTTTTAGTCCTATATGTGACAATTGGGGATACCCAGGTACCTATTTCTGACATAAGAGACCTCCATACCTGACCTCCAGGTCAGGTGTCTTCATGCTACCCGGTGGGATTATGCTTTTAGTGAGTATTCATCTATTCATCTCCGGACTTTACTCCAGGACCTAAGACCCAAGGACCTCAGCAACCCTACTCATGATCTCACATTTTTCCAAGTTGAATCCCGAAATTCCCAATCTATCAAGTCGATCAACATATCACAGTCAAGTGATAATAACCAGCCATGCGACTCACCAAAAGCAACGGCAGCTCGGTCTATCGAAGGCGTTTGCCTTGATGTTACCTTGTGTTCCCTTTGCTTCAGATAGCTATCTAGCAAAGCNCCGCNCGTTCCGCGACCTCGATGCCACCTATTGCTTTGGTTTCGGTCATTTCTGGAACTAGAGGAGTTCTGCATGAATGACATGTCGATGAATGGCCAAGCCCCGGGGCAGCCAAGTACTCTAACCGCACGATGTAGTCACAACTGGACATGTCATCTTGTTGGCGAGTGCACAACGCGTATCACCGTTTATGCCTTGCCCTACAATATATGCTGACCGCTGTCGCGCCTTTTTTGACAGTTTCTTCGGAGCAGCCGGAAACGTGGCATGAGCAGTCAACAAACCTACCGTCAGCTGAGCCACAAGCCCAGTCTTATTGGGGGTGAGATGATGTCGCAAGCGTGGTGGAACGCCCACTCAAGAAAATGCAGAACATCTAGAAACGCTGTTGGTTTCGCCAGGTCGATGTCGTGCATCGTGATTCATCATCCTCGCTTACGAAGGTTTACGACCACCTTGTTCAACACTCCTCACTTTCATGAATGCAGAATAGCGGTCAGCTGCAACCGATCCCCATTTCGAATGCACCGCTACCCTGCTTCACCCTTGGAATGAGTCGGCGATAGGTGTTGGCGCCGTGGTTTTGCTGTATTGTCGCGGTTCGGCCTTCCTATCGAATCGCCGACCTCAAAATAGCCTCGGTGTGAGCTCGAGAGAGAGGGAGAGGCAGACTGGACCGATCCAATAGAATGGACGGTCTATGAAAAGCAACAGGGCAGCCGAACTTCAAACCGAAGAAAGCCTCCCAATTTGACTATCACCAGAGACAAGCCGTTTTTGATTGGGTTAGGCGTCACCGACATAACCACCTAGCAGACCGGCGGGTTGTCTCATCTTACTCAGGCGTGCAGCTTGCTGCAAGCAGTCAGGCAGCTAAGTCAGTCATAAGGCGGAACTCAATTCTTGGTACGGCTCGCGAGGAAGCACGACAGGATGCTGAGCGCGAGAATCGATGGACGTCATACCTGCACATCTACAGTAGGTACGCCGTATGGTCCTCATAAACCGCATACCTGCATGGACCTAAGCCATTCGATGGCAGACACCGCTATATGTATACCTAGGTATAGGTAGTAGTCTAGGTATTTTCCTCCACCTACCAGAGCACCAGGGAGGTAGCATGCAGTGCATCTGGCTTCTCTCTCACTGGTCCGTGGCTTTTAGGAAGGCAGGCTACCTGCCCAGTTAGGGGGCTACCGAGCCACCTGCTAGTCTCCGGTGCTAGGGCTGCTGCTAGGACCCTGGGGCTCGTCGGGTCCGCGACACTATACTACCCCCCCCNTTTAGCCCCTCGCACCCCTCGCAGCACGTGGGGCTTGCATAATGACGCATGCATTGGAATCCGCCCTGACATCGTCAAAGCAGCGGTCGGAGGGTCCCTAAATCCTCTATCTCTACATGCTAAGGATGTGGTAGCATTGCCTACCTCAGGCATCCGCCTAGCTAGGTAGTCCACTTACTTACCACCTTGGTATCTCCTAAGCACCTTGTGGATAGGGCAGATAGCCAGAGGCTAGGCCTTAGCGGCATTAGCATGCGTCGTGAGAGTGTTACCTTATCTACATATACGTACGTGTGGTAGGTAAGCTACTTACTTAATTCCCTGCTTCTGCTGCAGCTCTAGTCTCTATTTCTGCGCTGCCTGCTTTGTCACCACCTATCGTCATCGCTTTTTTCGCGTTGGTAGCTTGAATCAAATCGCCTATTTTATTTTCATTCACCGACATATCAGCATCGTCCTTTGCTTAGATCCCTACTATCCAATGCACTGCTAGACTTTATTTTTAGCTACTGTCGTACTCTCTCTATATTCATCGTGAAGCGTAAATAGATTGTTTCGAGACGTCCTCTATACTTATATCTACGAGACATCTGCCAGCCCTATCCATTACACACGGCCAAATCTTCAAGCGATTACTACTGTCGCCCTAGATCAAAACCACTTACATTCTTCAGCTGATTTCTTCCCCCTGCTCTTGCAAGATGGCTGTCCCCTCGGGCCCTATATCAGTTGAAGCACTGCCTGAGCTCCTTAAAGATGACAACAAGGTCAAGTTGGCCGGCCTCGATGTCGACGGCATGCTGCGGGGCAAGGTCATCTCCAAGAAGAAGTTCTTGTCTATCGCCAAGGAGGGCTTCGGATTCTGCAGTGTTATCTTTGGTTGGGATATGCACGATTTGCTCTACATGAAGGAGCTCAAGATTAGCAACAAGCAAAATGGATATCGCGACCTCATTGCGATCCCTGATCTGGCCAGCTTCCGCCGCATACCCTGGGAGGATGACATCCCCTTTTTTCTCGTCAGCTTCTTCGATCCAGACTCGATGGATCCTGTCTGCGCCGACCCCCGTGGACTGATCAAGGCGACGGTTGATAAACTCAAGGAGAAGGGTTACAACGCTATGGCAGGAAGTATGCGTGTTCTACCATTATCTCCTTAGTCTAGTGATATGGTATTTTACTAACCCTTATATCGCTGTACAGTCGAATTCGAATTTTTTCAATTTAAAGCCCCTTCAGAGTCGAGCTCCTCGGCCGCCGCGTATATGCGCAACAATGTCCCACATGACATTCCTCCTCTAACCGAGGGTATGTTCGGTTACAGTATCACACGCCCCACCCTGAATAAGGAATACTACTATGATGTTTTTGATACATGTGCCAAATTCAAGTGTGACCTAGAAGGGTGGCATACAGAGAGCGGTCCTGGTGTATACGAGGCAGCTTTGGAGTTTGGGCAGATATCCGAGTTAGCAGACAGAGCATCTCTCTTTAAATATGCCGTCAAGTCTGTGGCGAATAAGTACGGAATTACACCCACATTCATGGCAAAGCCCAAGCACGGCCTTCCTGGCTGCAGTGGGCATACACATGTTTCTGTCGTGGATAAGGATGGGAAGAACCTTCTCTTCCGGGAAACCAAGGACGAAAACGCCGAATACCCGGATATTGCACACCTCAGTGATCTGGGGCGGCACTTCCTTGCTGGTCTTCTGGAAGGTTTACCAGATATTATGCCTCTCCTCGCACCTAATGTGAACAGCTACAAGCGCTTAGTCGAGAACTTCTGGGCCCCCGTCACCGTGTCATGGGGTCTCGAGCATCGTGCGGCGTCGATACGATTGATCGCACCGCCTACATCGAAACCCGGTGCGACACGGTTCGAGGTCCGAGTCCCCGGCGCCGATGTGAACCCCCATTTTGTCATGGCCGCAATCCTAGCCCTCGGCTGGCGNCGGCGTCGAAAAGAAGCTCAAGATCCCGGTTCCACCACTGGGTAAAGGCCAAGATGTCGGAGGAAGCCAGGACAAGGGCGCGCGTCTAGCAAAGAGCTTGAAGGAGGCTACGGACAGATTCATGAGCAAGGACAGCATAGCGCGCGAGGTTTTCGGAGACGACTTCGTCGAGCACTACGGCGGCTCAAGGAATCACGAGATCCGCCTCTGGGATGAGGCTGTGACAGACTGGGAATTGAAGCGGTATCTCGAGACTGTGTAGGTCAAAAAAGGAGGGATGGGAATTGGGATAGATCCATTTTTTTTCGTCGCTTGTTCATTCGCATTATGATATGCGTTTTCATAGGATATACCATATACCCTGCGACAGCTTCTTCTTGAAGTATATATATTCAATAATAATATTTCTTTTTTTTTTTTTGCTCTTGGAGAGTTTTCATCTCAAATCTGTGCTGGAGGACTGCTATCTCCTGTAATAAGGTTAATGACAAGGACAATGCTGACACTGCTAGTGATGGGTATCTATCATCGAAATCCCGATGGACCATCGCCACAATTCGAGATCCGTCTCTCCGTCTCGCCTGATAATCTGACCATCTCCTTGGAATTTTCTCCTTTCACAATGAATAACGGAAGCCCAGGTTTTCGATCTCGGTCTGATCGTGCATACCGGCCTCCACGGCGGCTTTCTCGTCCGTTGGGCCTGCAGCATCTCGTGCTACGTTCACGCGCCACATGTACGCGTATAGTATTAGGACGCAGACGAGCTTCACTGTGTAGCCTACGAGCATGGCTATGTAGGCGCTGCGGTAGTGTGCTAGATGGTAGGTGAGAGGTTAGGGGGTCGTTTATATATAAAGGGGGNCCGAGAATAGGACAGAAGGGATGCTTAGCATGGGATGGAATACTTACGGGCTTCACGCTCGAGGAAGGTCTGTGGACCGATAATGCTGTTGTGTTTGTTAGAAGAATGTCTCCTTCTGTGAGGGAAATGGGCCGACGGGGGATACGTACTTGCCAACACAATACCCCGTGAACAGGATCACGGCTGTGAGCTGCTTCTTGGTTGAGCCGGCGATGTTGGACGATACCATCGTCAACGACATGCTAAAACCTAGGCCTTGGAAGAAGCAGAGCCATAAGGCTACGAGGCGACCCCACTATTTCAGGTAATGTTAACTTAGGTTCATAAGGATAAGGTGACATCTCATGTGAAAGATCTATGTTGAGAATTAAGGTTGAGGAAAGGGGCTACAGAGTGGAAGCCGGGGGTCAAAAGCATACCTTATTCGAATCGGGCAGTCTGACAAGTAGCGCCGCGCCAACGATACATATCGTGTTAGCCACAATCATAGTTGGGCAACGCGAGCCACGCGGCCATTTCGTGCAGAGCCAGCCGCCTAGGATGAGGGAGAGGAACTGCACGGCGCCTCCTGGGATCTGCAGGTACTGTGTGCCGAGTGTGTCAAAGCCGAAGCTCGCGATGATCTGGCTGGTAAAGCTGGTTATGGCGGAGTTGGGTACTTGGGCGCCTATGGCCATCACAAAGAGGATCCATGTTTCTAAGGGACACGAGGTCTGATATCAGCTTTAAGTTTGGATGGTGATGTGCTGTGAGGACTTACTGGGGTCTTTGGCGCATTGGATGGCTTGGTATTTCTTGAAGTGATGGTTCTTCACTCCTGATCGGTTGCTTGCAACCTACAATAACATCCATCAGTTTCGGATATATAAGAAGTCGAGCCAACAAATAGGAAGGGAAAAGGGGTGGGAAGCAGGGGGTCCAACTTGACTAGGGCTTGTCAACACAACTTACACGTTCCGTAGCAATTGTCCGTTCTCTCGGGGTCAAGAATCGTGCCGTAGCGGGAACATCGGGTAGCACGAAAAGACTAACGATGCCTGCGACTACGCTTATACCGCCGAAGATGAAGAACACATACGTCCACCGCGGGAGACCAGTCGTGATGTGGCCCACTGCATAACCGATAAGGCCGCCGAACACTACAAGATTCCCACATTAGAAATCACCACTTATGATGAATGTATAACATAGTTGCATATAAGTACGTACTTGTGGCTAAACCATTTGTGCAGTAATAGGCCTCGAGACGTAGTGGCTGCTCGTCGGTTTTATACCAGATGGACATAATCAGAACGAATGCAGGGTTAACCTATCCGAGTTAGTTTAATGAACCCCTTTAGTATGACGATGAGCTCTTACTGTAGCTTCTGTTAAACCCAGAAAGAAGCGGTTTGTCGCAATACCAGCAAATGACTTGCAGGCCGGGGTCTATGTTGAATAATGTCAGTTCCAAAGTCTTAGAGTATACTGCTAGAGATCATCATGCAAATAGAACTCTTCCAATTATTAAAAGCCGAAAAACTCAGAACACTCACAGTCAATACGATAGCTCCCCAGATGATAACAGTGACGGAGACCACACGGCCAACTGGCAGCCTTTGGATTAAGTAGCCAGAGGGGAACTGACTGGCAAGGTAACCAAAGTAGAATATCGAACCTAGACACAGTTAGCTTACCGGCAAGCTATGTTGGAAGAAAAATCATATATACCCAGCCAGGAAAAGTCCTGTCCTTGGAGATTGGTTCCCTGCTTCAGTCCGTAGGCATTGGCAAAGTTGATGGCGTTCTTGTCGAGATACTGCAGAAAGTAGAGGACGAAAAGTATTGGCACAATATGATAGTCAATCTTGCGAACTACCTTCTTGATCTCCGCCTCGGTCGCATCGACCTCATCCCTGACCTTGAAAAACTCATAGTTATCATCGAGGTCTCGGGAAGTAGCCGTGATCTGGTCAGATGAGCGAGAATCAACTTGTTTAGCCGTCTCAGCTAAATCCAGAGGATCGTGCGGCGCCATCTTGTCAATTCACACAATTATTCTACGACAAAGAAGCAGCGGGATGAGAAGAACGAGAAATGCAATTCCCGAGGAGATATCCGAGCTATATAGAAATGACGTGACCTCCAGATATGGAGCTCTAGGAAATGCGGCTACAAAGGAGCAGCAGACAGCGCGTCGCTGTGAACCCCAATAGCTGCTGCACATGGCGCATCAACCGTCTGCAAATTCCCAGCATCGGTTCCATTTCTCCAATCCACAAACGCGGTGTCTGAGCGGATCTACACAGTAGTCCCGAGCACATCATCGCCCCCGTCCACATGGGAACAGCAGAGGTGCAGACCCGGACCGGGCTCCTGGGCTTGCTCTACGGTCGAATTGGCACTGATGCGACTGAATTGGGCCATAAAGACCGAACGGACAAGGGACGCGGCACGAGCTAGAGTTGCTGGACATGCGAGCGACGGGGAGACGGCGAACGAGATTGGTTCTAATGCGATGGCATCATCGACTCCGAGATTGAGGTGATTAGGCCCGCACGTGGGCGCAATTTATAAGCGGCTACTAACATTCAGCGGTCTAAATGATGAGTATAGTCTTTGTATCTTGATGCGTGGTTGAATAGGCAGTAGCTAGAACAAGGTGGTTAAACTGTTTGTGTTAATGTCTCTCAGTTATGTCATTGGTGTTGATGTTGGTGTTGGTTCTGTGTAAGTGTTGACACCCTATAGGCATCCACAAATGAAGTCAGCATCATAAATGCCTGAGTTATACCGCTGATAGGCGCTGAGTATACTGACCTACCTACATTAGGGAGTGAATAGCCTACCTAGATAGGTACTATAAGCTTACGTAGGCGTATTACCTAGTGAAGTCATGGGGATAACTGTGGGGGAGAGGAGCACCTGAAAGATCTCTTGGCCCTGGATCATATCCTCCATTGGGTTATTGGGTTGGGGTTCACTGCTGTCTGTCTCACGTTATTGATGGCGGACTTTGGATAAATCCGTTGAGACATCTCTGTCCGTTATCTCCCATGAGACTCTCACTCAGCTTGGCTATTTGGGAGAGGTGTGTCATACCGAGTTCATATTTCAGAGAAACATGCCTAAATAGGTTTGTTATGTCTCAAAGCAGATGTAAGATTTTTTCATAGTCCGATGAGACCTAAAATGTATAGAAAAGACACGCGCTTGTTGACATGATACATACCTTGCGTATATAATAGATAAAGGGCATATAGTGGTTGACAGTCGATTGTCCGCCCATCTGCTGTTCTCGAAATCTTAGGTCATCATGGCGTCCATCTAATGCATATAGGATTATTGGTCGTCGTTTTAAACATTTGTCGCCACTCAACTTAAAAAAGGTTCGCAAATTAGAGTTAGAGTTAGACTTGGAGTTGGAGTTGGATTGCTCCGAATTACCTAGAATCACGGTCGCACACATATTGTTTATATAGGTAGACACTCACGGAGTATCCGATCTAAATATAAGACTACATGGGGTTACCCAGTGCAGTACAGTAGATAACATAGGAGGTGGAAGTGCGGACGGGAGCAACTACCCACCCACCTAACCTGAATAGTTTTATTTTAGACTTTTGTATAATAGCTAAGGAGGCAGTATCTACACAGGTGATGCCCCTTCCCAGACTGCATCATAACTACAATTACCTAATTCAGCATATGATGATCCGCGCAGTATGGTAGTGGAAACCTCCCGGCAGGCTCAGCCTCAATACCTTCACTAGCCATTTATCTATGTACAAGATACATATCTATCTAATCAATCGTTCAACATTGCATGCACCAATAATCGAAGAGGGATTGCTTCCTTCGGTGTCTGTCAATCCCCAACCTAGTTGGCCTCCTCTCGTGATGCGGAGGTGGAACTTGTATTCCTCTCCACAGTATTACTACCTTACTTACCACCTACCCAATCTACTTACTTTGCGTAGACTAGATAGGCAGTAGGTAATTCTGTATGACAGCCCAGGTCCGGTCCAGTCTCGGCGTCTTTTGCACCATCATCACCGAATCCTTCCCGTCGCACCCAGCCCTATTCGAGAATACCGGTAACCATATACAAGTTAAAAAACTTGGATTGTGGCGCTTATTCACGGGGAGTCCGTCCCAGGTTGCTGGCGCGAGCGCGAACGTCACAACTCCTTGAACCACAGCCTATGAGCAGGTAGCTTACCTCTTCGACCTTCGCAACACAAAGACTGCCTAACCCGAATTACACATCGCGAACGCCAGGAGAGTATTTTTTGTTGACTCATCTGTTGATCAGCAGTTTTTTTTCAATGCGACTGCATTCTAATTGCTGACAAATTTTTGCAGTTTCCTCATAATTTCCACTTGATAACTACTGTAGAGACATGACTGATAATTAATTACCTATCCGTGGCTTGGTGACATATCGATGAAAATCGCCTCCTAGTAACAAGAAATTTCATGTGATAGGTCGTTTGTTTGTTCAGCGGTAACCATGTTACCATGACATGCATATTGGTGCAGATCTTCGGCATAGTTGGAGCCCCAGTCATTGGTTCAGGAGACTCGTCTCAATTTCTTCCTTCCCACCTTCTAGAACACTCAGCAGAACCCGTCAGAACGGAACCCTTGGGCGATTGACGGTTTAGACGGCACGAGAGACTCGGAATAAGCCATCCAACCTACGTCACCTGACATAATCATGGTTGTATTCCCGTTTCAAAACCACTATCGTAG
>JAPESX010001335.1:0-10146 GCA_029590615.1 Nemania bipapillata | reverse complement strand
CAGCTTCGCTCATCGTCTTGCTCAGCTTCGTGATCGCCTCCGGCTCGCCGGACAGCGTGACGCTGTTGGGCGAGTTGACGGCGGCGATCTTGACATCGCTCTCCATGCCCTCCAGGTATGGCCGTGTCTCGGCCTCCCCGATGCCGACGGCCATCATGAGACCCTTGCGCTCGTTGGTGATGACGACCTGGCCCCGGAAGTAGGCGAGCACGATGGCCTCGCTCGCTTTCAGACGGCCTGCGGTGTAGGCTGCTGCGATCTCGCCTGACGAGTGCCCGACGGTGGCTACGGGTTCGATTCCCCATTGCCGTAGCAAAGTCACTAGGCCGATCTGCAGAGCGGTGCAGATTGTCTGGGAGAAGGCGGGATTGTGGATCTGGCTGGTTGTTGCGGGTTCCAGGAGTGCTTCTTCAATGGTCCAGCTTGGCTTAAGATGTAAGCTGCTGAGCACGTTGTCCAGGTATCTGATGGTGTTTCTGAATACGGCGTATTCATGAATTAATTGAACACCCACTGCGATGATTTAGGTTAGCACTGTAATCAGCGTGGATGCAGGGGAGGTCCCAGGCGGGAAATTGACTTACTCTGCGGCCACTGGGCTCCTTGTCCAGTGAAGACGAATCCGATGCGCCGCGTCGGCGTGCTTGGTGCCTTTCCGGTGACGACCGAGTCTGAGTCCAGCTCTGCACTCAGTGCCTTGGAGTCCGCGGTAGCGAAAGCGCGGCGGGCAAAGGTTGACTTCCGGCATCCGAGGGTGTAGAGTAGATCTGCGAGATCATACTTGTCCAGGGATTTTGCAACTGCCGCTAGGTTTGCTTTCAATGCCTGCTCGTCGTGCGCAGAGACCGGCAGCAAGATGTGTTGCCGGACTCCTGCCTTTTCGGTCTGGTGCAGCTTGATTCGCTCAGACGACCAAGATAACGGGCTTTCACTCTTGCCATTACCGTTGGAATGACCATTTCCGTTAGCATGGCCATTTCCATTAGCATGACCGTTGCCATTCGCATGGCCATCACCATTGGTATGGCCGTTGCCATTGGCATGACCATTCCCGTTGGTGTGGCCATTTGAGTGTCCATTACTGCTTATGCTATACGACAATGGAAGACCTCGAAGTTTGTATCCGGGAATAATAACACTTGGATGATCTAGGATCGCATGGGCATTCGCACCACCATATCCAAAACTATTGTCATGTCAGGATTCTTCCTCTGTTATTGAGTAGCCTTGCTGAGACTGCTAAGGAAGTCTTCTTACCTGTTAATACTAACTCGCCGCAGACGATTGCTGGGCCAAGGAGTCATCTTAGTGACAACCTTGACCCTTGCCGTCTCAAAGTCGATAGCAGGGTTGAACTGCTTGATTCTGATCGTTGCAGGGATCTCTCCATGTTCCATCGCCAGGATGGCTTTCATGATCTGAGACATAGCACTGGCAGCTTCACTGTGCCCAAGGTTTGGCTTGATCTAAATTCTGAGTTAGCTATGAGGGTCATAAATCTACGCTTTAGCGGCCGCGAGGCTAGAATTCTAGGTGGCTTACCGATCCGATCAATAAGGGGTCGTCCTTCCGCCCAGGAGAGAAAACACGTCCGATGGCTGAGACCTCAATAGGATCTCCAACCGGAGTGCCAGTTCCATGAGCCTCGGCGTAGCCAGTAAGATCTGGGTTAAGACCACCGGCGGCTTTGTAAGCTTGCCTGATGACGGCTTCCTGGCCATCGGGACTCGGGTGAGAGATACCACCTGTTTTGCCGTTGGCGTTGAACGATGTACCGCGCACAACGGCTCGGATCGGATCGCCCTGAGCTACGGCGTCCGAGAGCTTTTTCAGATATATAGCTCCAAAGCCCTCTGCTCGTGAGTATCCATCTGCTGCAATGTCGAAAGTGTGGCAGCGCGATGTTGGTGACACCGCTCCGAGCTTAGTCGTGAATAATTGGTTGTCTGGGCCGAGGATGACATTGGCGCCAGCGACAATGGCAGCATCGCAATCCCCATTCCGAATAGATGTCACAGCTAAATGCAAAGCATACATAGACGCAGAGCAAGCTGTGTCAACCATTAAACTATATCCATGTTAGTATCATGATATAATATGTCAGGTGAGTTCTCGTGGAGATGATGTCTAACCTTGGTCCTGTAAGGTTAAAAACGTAGTTAATACGATTACTTAAGATCGTCGGACCACCGCCCGTGACAACATACGGCAGTGTATGATCTGGGTCTCGGTACTGCATGATCTGATGCTCATTGTTAAAATTCCCAACAAAAACTCCCGTTCTCGAACCAAAAAACTTGTCGAGTGGTTCTCCAGCACTCTCGACAGCTTCATAAGTAACTTCAATCAGCTTTCGCTGACTAGGATCTAAGGCCATTGCTTCTGTCGCCGTGATTCCGAATAGACTGTGATCAAAGTCTCTCGTATCTTCTTTCAGCAAGTGGCCACCCCTAGTGTACATACTTCCGGGGCGTTGACCGTCGGGATGGTAGAAGCCATCCACATTGAGGCGGTCTTTGGAGAACTCAGACCAACCGTCTCGTTCTTCTTTGAGTAACTCCCACAACTGTGAAGGGTTCCGGACGCCACCTGGCCACCGGCAGCCTTTGACATAATGTCAGCATATTTCCATGAGAAGGTCATAGTTCAAAATAAAAGGTGTATTTACCCATTCCCACAATGGCGATTGGTTCTGGGCATGATGAAAGGGGGGGATCTACTGCTTGTGATGATTGTGCCATTTTCTAGGGGGAAATGATAGTCTTTTTGGAAGACTTCCTAGATAGTCCAAGTATATGCCTAATGGTGTTTGGGTGTAGTTGGTCTTATATGGTTTAAAGTTAAGCCTTTGTTGAAAAGCAGAGAGCACATCTAGTGTAGGGTCATATCACTGGGAAGACCAAGACATGACGATAGTAGCTACAATATCTTATAGTCTTTATGTAAAATCTAATCTCAAGAGTTCAACCACCTAGCCCGATTTTGTGACCTCCTGCGTCACCTTGGAGACCAAAAACCGAAAAGTGATCCAAGTGTCAGATCCATTCATTGCTTCAATACTACTTCTCGATTTCTTTTCCATTTCCAAATACTATCCCCAATTCGAGCATCCCGCCTCCTGACCACTTCTATGTCCGTTCGCAGCTTCGGATCTTCAACAAACGAAGCCCACATCGTTATCAGAGTTGTCGATCGGGCATTCATGCCCATGCTCACCGTCGTACTGCATTCTCGGGACTAAGCTGAGCATGCAGGCATTGCCTCTCGAGTCTGTGGATATTGCACAAATCATTCGCTATGTGATGAAGAGCTTGGGAGGTCTTTCTGATGTCAGCATTGCAAAGCCTTGAGATTTCGATATTTGTACCGGTACATCGTTCTTCTAGGGTAGTACACAATGCTTTAACCTTGCGATGCATCTCGCATGCCGAGATCCCCAGGGGTCTCTGCAGCAGTTCTGCAGGGCTTACTCTATACATACCCCCCTATCCACTTCTTACGCGCGGAGGGACACCGCATATCATATACTTACATAGTACCAATACAAACATCTTTTGTTTATACTCTGTTATAGACTAGTCACATGATGTTTCCTGAAACGGGTAGAATGGGTCAGCCGCTGGAGCGAATATAGGAGACCAGGTTTCCTGCATTGCTTGACAAATGGTCCACAAATGTTCCGGGGCTGCTACAAGTGCCGAGGGGCTGTAGATAGGAAGTTATCTAGCGTGCAGCACGATTTCATCATGGATTATCTGATTGGCCAACCCGGTGCTCCGCGTCAGAGCTTCACTTTGTCTCGGCCAAATGCTTCTCTTGTCCGCCACGGATAGCATGCCGGTTATGCGGTCAACAGCACTGATAAGGGGGCACGGACAAATAAGGGGCTAGGAAGGTGAAGACGGTACGGCAACGTCACCAGGACCTGCCGCTTCCGCGGCTCCTTGCGTCCAGAAAGGGGAGTGGCATGGTTCGCTAGTCTGAATATTCCGACCACAGAATAGAGCCCCCCAAGGCCATAGAGATCTTAGATTGTGTAAGGACAATTTCAAGATTGACACATCTCATGGGTGAGTTTACGAGTTGGCCCCCATACACACGCACTGACCTAATGCTTATCACGATCAAAATACGGATCTTCTCCCACATCCCGGTCTAGTTGATTATTGCGGGCACAGGACTGATTGGCACGAATCTTGTTAAGTAATGCCCATTCATATCTCCCCGGTTCTCAAGACTGCCGATGCACAAAGAGCAAATATACAATGTCTTAAGAGTATGTTACGGTGTGATCAGAGGAACTAATTGTGCCACGAAATCACATTCTTTTACCAGGCTAGATGAACTTGGCTGCGTTTCCGTATATAAGTGTACTCCACTAACAGCCCTAGCTAGCGGCCGTAGCAAAATCGTCTATCCAGTGACCAATGGGGTTAATTTATTCTCACTTGGATCGTTTCATTTTTAACTTGGCTTTGGAAGCCTAGCTCTATGCCAAGAGCCCAAGGGCTGAAGTGAATTTCTGGGCTCCCAGCTACGTTGGATTTCTTGCTCTGGGCTCTTGGCAGCCCTGAGGACCCTTGTGTTAATCAACGCCTTAGTCTATATATATATATAACCTGTATACTAATGGCTGGGGGTCCGCCAAGAACCCACTAGTTTAGTAAGCAGGCATGGGTTAACTTCTGCAAACCCTAGGCGTAATATCAACGATCTCTACTTACAAGAAAAACAAATTTACTCGATTGCTGAGGCGTCGCCAGCGTCAAAATTGCATGGATAGCTGCCATTGCCAAGATTGCAAATTTTCTTTCTAAAACAATAGAATTCTATAGGTACATGGTAAAGACTACTAGGGTGTCGGATCAAAATTCAAACATTTTGGCTTCCTATAGTGTCTAACAGTAAGCTTTATTTTTATTGGCTATCTGTCTATTGGCTAAGTTCTATACCGCCCAGCTTTATCTTTATTTCTTGAGCTGCACTTCTATCAATCCCATGACGCCCTTACCATGGACCTTTACAACCTATTGAGTAAAATGTTAGTTTTACATCCTTGCTCTGGGTGGGCGCAACGTTTATAAACATACCTCAAATCTGGGATCCGCTTCTTTCAGAAGTGTTTCAAATTCGAGCAAAGTGCGTTGTTTCGCTGCGTATCCATTAAGCATGTGAATGTCGATCTGTCTCAGGTGATGCTCTTCGACCTTGGGCTCCACGTTGGGAGGAGGTAGAAGCATATCGTTAATCAGTAGGTTGGCTGCCGGCGAACATTTCTCCATAGCAGGGACAAACGATTTGAAGATCTTGACACACACGTCATCGGGATAGTTGTGGATTACTTGACGTAAGAAGAAGAGTCCAGCATCAGTAACAGGTTGAGGATCGTAGAAGCTGTACTGCATGAAAGAAACTCTGTCTTCGACCTGAGGATAGTCTGCTCGTTTCGGACCCTGTTCAAGCATAACAGTATTGACGTCTTGAACAAGGAAGCTGAGATTGGGAAATTCCTGTCCACTTTTGTTAATTGGATGAGCTATTTCATAGCAACATAGTCAGACTTACAGTTGCCAAGTAGATAGAAACGTGGCCGCTTCCGCCACCGACATCGACGACCTTCGTTTTACCGAGCTTACCCCAGGGGAATCGGTTGCGTAGCTCAGTAGTGTCTCGGTTCACTAACTTTAATTAGTGGCGGTGACAGAAACAGGGGGTGTAAGCAGCGACGAACTCTGGACATAACCTGCCATTGCAGAAGCGAATCGCGCCCCGCGCTCAGGGTTCTGGGCATACCATGTATATGGTGAAGTGCCAAATCTCAGGTTGAATGCGCTGTCCTTCGCCTCGGATGTAAATGGCGACTTTTGAATCGAGTTTGCTGTAAGTGAGGCAGCCTCGAACATCTCGTCCGCCCTGGGGATGCGATTAGTCTCAAACACGCAGATCCAACCATGAGATAGACCTACTCGAAAGCGAAACATTGCTCGATATCTTTGTTCGTTGCAATGAAGGCCGATAGGGAGGTATGCTCAAATTTGTCATCTTCTAGTTCCTGGAAGCATCGCTGAGTGGTCAGGAACTTCATGACGCGCCGTAAGCGGTCTTCATCCATGCCAGCTGCAGCAGCCATCTCCTTGACAGAGATAGAACCACCTAGGGGCACAATAGCAAAGAACTTGAACCGCAATGCAACTTGCCAAGCAGCCAAATCATGGTGGCAGCAGCAGAACGTGCGAATCCATGATAGGGGCCCTTTGGCAAGAAGTGTCAGGTCCTGAGCGGCCTGAGTCAAGTCGGTGCAAATAGCATCGTACTCGTCATTCTCAGGATGGGGAGGAGAAGTAGCGGTGAAGTTTGGCTCTTCTAAACCGTGTTCCTCAAGATAACTAACAAGCCTTTCAGCTTGCCTCAGGGCTTGCCGGGCTGTGTCAAGAACCAGAGACTATAATACAGCGGGACAACTGTTAGTATTGCTAGAGCTAACATGGAAAGATGGCCATACCGAGCGCTTTGTGACAGCCATAATAGCTAAATGAAAAATGTGACGGGGTAGAATAAGTGAGTAGGGTATTCGTGTATGACTTTGGCCAATCTAGTCTAGTATTATGTGCTCGAGTCCATGCGTCAGAAGATTGAGTTTATAAAGGGGAACATGAGTTGGGCAACTAATAACCTAACTGCCTAGCGAGAAGAGCGAGACAGACCCAAGACCTCTCACTTCGCATTTTCTAAAGTGGGAACGAAACAGAAGCATCAAGTGACGCTCCCATTCCATCTTTGAACATGCGGAGACACTTTTTGGGTTTACCTGGCGTCTGTGCCCATCACGATGCCAGTTGATTTCAATTCATTGATCAATGTATATCTGATGTAGCGACACAACATCGCGAGAATCCGCCTTCTCATCCAACCGACTAGGGGTACGAGAACCACCTACCGTTACATTTAGGCTCACCTTATCTTGACCAGATGCACGTAATACAGTAGACCGGGCTTTGGCCTCCGTAAAGCGGCGACCGCACTACTTACGGTGAGTTCTAACGTACGCGTGTATCATCATATACCGTACATCGCTGTTGATAGAAATACGAGCATACGATTTAAGCATCATTTACGTCATCTTACTACATGGTACATATACATACTTCTCATCGCTGTCCGTAGAATCGTTCAACTTCGTGCAGATTTGTGCAACCAACCATCTGCACTAAACCTTGGAACGAGATACCCTGATCGTCTACGCATGAGTTGATCAGGGTTTCCTCAATTTTGATAATACTACCTTGTCTAGGACTTCGAATCAGGTACATACAGTAGTGTATACGAAAGTGGAAAATGATCTCAGTTATACGTAGATCTATCTGGCTGTGCCATTCGGTAGCCTTGGTAGTCACGCTACCGAGTCTACTTAGTAGAATACTAGACTAGTCGATGGACTATACTCTGTTGTGTAATATACCGCCTGCAGGGCTACGTAGAAATGAGACATGTTGAGTGCATATGCAGCTAAAATCCTGCAGCATGGGCTCATTCCGGGGAAATGATAGGCTCGTGTACAAGAGCGGGCCGAGCCGGGGTCATGATAGGTACGGGTACATATGTAGTCGAGGCAAATGACACGACTGACCTCCGGGGTGGGATTAGAAGTTCGTGGACCTGCGCATCGCCTCTGCAACTGTTCTGGCACCGGCTTGCATATTCTCGCAGAGCTAGTTCGGAGAGCAGCAGCACTGGTCGTGATCAGCATGATCCATTGGTACAACTAAAAAATTCATGCGTCTATCTGCTAGACTAGGGTCCGTGTGTAATGGCTTGTGTTATGGCTGCTAGGGAATGTGATACTATCTAGCCTATAGATTTTGGCAGACGTTTGAGACCAGGATTCCTTGATGATATAAGCGCCGATGTGATTTTGGGTTTTAATCATTAGTGTATTGTACCGAGTAATTCCAATCTTCTGCAATCTAACGAGACGTGTCTTTTGTCAAGCAAACCAAGATGATTACCGCTTTCAGCGAAGCTCTACGCGAGAAGCTGCAAGGTGGTGGCTTCACTTCCATCCTCTTCGTCGCTGTGATAGCGGTGATAACTCTTGCCATACAACTCTACGACTCCAATGCGAAGAGCAAGTATCCTCTTGTTGGAGCTGAGTTGAAGCACTCGTTTTTCCGTGCTATACGCCAGCGCCAACACTGGTTCAAAGAGGGTCCGGAGATCATCCATAGTTCATTCAAGAAATTCCCAAACACTATTTTCACTCTGCCGTCACTTGACCGCACTTCCATCGTCCTGCCACCTCAGTTTCTTGGAGAGATCAAAGAGCTCCCAGGTACCATTGGCAGCAATTCTCATGCCACTTCAGATGTAAGCAATCAAATAAAAACTGTTCTAGTCAAGTTGAGTTGTCAACTTACACAAAATCAAGTTCTTCATAGGGAAATGGACAACACTAGACTATGACATCTTTGCCCATGCCACGATCGATGCTATCAAGGCTCAATATATCTCCAGAATTGGCCAGCAAATTGGGCCAGCCTCGCAAGAGGCGTCGTATGCTTTCATCAAGCATTTTGGGCGATACCAAGGTATGAAAATTGCCCCTTTTGTCAGGTCTTATGCCAGAGTGACAACACTAACATCTGCCTCAAGACTGGACCCCTATCGCGGCACAACCTAAGATTCTAGAGCTCGTTACCCAGATGGTGGCTCGAACCATCGTCGGACCTGATATCTGTCGTAACCCGGAGTGGGTTTCATCTGTCATCGGCTACGCGCAAAATGTTTTCATGGGCGCCGTCACTTTGAAGCTAGCTCCTAAGGTCGCATGGCCTCTCGTAGCGGTCTTCACCCCTTATCTTTACCGCATCCATCGATGCCGCCGCACTATCAGACGGCTCGTGCGCCCCGTCATCGAGCAAACACTTGCCTGGCGTCGTGAGCACCCGCAGCTGTGGGAGGCCAAGGTCAAGAACGAGGAGATGACCACACTTGAATGGCTCATTGAGACCTCCAAACCCGAGGAGACGAGCGTGCCCCAAATGGCACACCGGCTCACAGGTGTTAGCTTTGGCGCCGCTCACACGACCTCAAACACCATCACCAACGCCCTCATGGATCTGGCCAATGACTTCGATAAATGGGCTCCGCCTCTCCGCGAGGAAATCGAGAGCGTTGTGGGCCGTGATTCCTCGCGCCTGACGAATGCCGACTTGTCCAAGATGTGGAAACTCGACAGCTTCCTGAAAGAGTCGCAGAGATTCCACCCGCCCTCCAAGCGTAAGCCAAAAATCCATCACCAATCACTGCCCTCTAACGGAAAGCTAACTCGTATATTTTTTAGTATCTGTCAACCGGAAGATGTTGAAAGACCACACTCTTTCATCTGGCGACGTGCTCCCTAAAGACGCGCACATTTCGTTCGCTGGAGTCCCTATGTCTTTGTCAGAGCCGACTTTTAACAGCCCAGAGGAGTTCGATGGGTTCCGGTTCGAGCAGCTTCGTCGTAACAAGGAGACCGACCATAACGGCCTGCAGTTCACATCGTCATACTCTGGCAGCCTGCATTTCGGACACGGCCGGTACATGTGTCCCGGCAGGTTTATGGGCAGCTTGATTAGCAAGCTGCTGATCATTGAATTCCTGCAGCGCTATGACCTGAAGCTGAGCCCGGGTGGGCGGCCGAAGAACATTATGTTCTTCGACATGGACATCCCGGATCCGAAATACGAGATTTTGTTCCGGGATAGGAGGGCTTGAGGCCGCAGTTGTCTTTACATTGGCCATCATGTTAGTATTGCATACTGTACGGGCCCTGAGAAAGCCAGGCTAGTTTATCGTATTGTAGACATGAAGTGTAAATTTCAGAAAACGCTACGATTCTCAATTCTGCTCGATAGATCTCGTTGGGGACAACTCGCTTATCGTAGACTTGGAGCAATTTTGCCCAACGTCGCATCTATGCAACATTGTGTCATGAAGATGAGTCAGCCATGCTAAGGCAGCCATCGTAAGAACTTAACCATTCCCATACTAGTCCCTGCAGCTAAGACTCGGAGTTCCGCCAAGATGCCAGGATACAGAGGAGCCGTTAAACGAATGCGAAATTGCATGTGATTATACGTCTATTCTAGAAATATGTGGGGGCTT
>JAPESX010001334.1:0-10152 GCA_029590615.1 Nemania bipapillata | reverse complement strand
GCTAACCTTCGAGAGCGGCTGTTGCAAGGCGCGCAGATCAGACAGCGAATTGGGACAACGCGTCAAGACCGAAAGCAAGGCCTAAGGTGTGGGGACTGGGTTATGGTGACTCTCAGCAGGCTCTCGAGAAGCTCGTTCATGTGGACAATTGCAGGTCGAAGGGATTCGCAAGCCGGCGGTGCAGGCAATATGATGTTACTGTTCGAAGGCGGCGGCGGCGGGAATCACTTTGGTCACTGTGGTGTTGCATTTGTTTGACGACTCGAAAGAAGCCGATGCCTATGGTCTAGTCCTTTGAGACGTCTATGACAGTGTTAAAGAGGTTTCTATCTAGAGGTTTAGCACGTATGGAGCCTGGGCGGCGTGGTACTTGCTCGATCTACCAGCGTAACTGAGATCCGCGAATGTGTGGATGCTACGGATGCTAGTGTGCTCATGAAGGCCCATTGGAGGATCGGACCTGATCGGGTCATCGATTCTTCAAGTACATGTACTTATACACATGTCGTAGCACAGTGATGTGTAGACAGGCGCGGGAGAAGGGAGCAGACTATGAACGAACTAGCGTCATCTTGGTACCTACCTCCTACCGACATACTATGCCTGGGTACGTAAGTAGGTACCGATTGTACCAGGTGTAGTTAGGCGAATTACATTACCTACATGTACATACATACATAACCTACACATGCCTACCCAGCCTACATGACCTTAGGTACCCTATGTGGGTATGTGCTACCGCCTTTTCTATGAAAACTCAGAACGGCCCTAAAATTTCCCCAGATGCGTAAGATGCTGTGATTGGTGTTTTTGGCGTTAGTGGTCGATCGTACCATACTTTTACTGCAATTTCTCGCTTTTGACAGCTAGAATTGGCCTAAAGCGTGTTAGGGCCGTTCTGAGTTTTGTAAGAAAAGGCGGTACTTGTACTTGTAGTATTCTGTACTGCAGTTGGTCCGCACATGTGAGTTACATAAGACAACATCTCTTGCCTTCGAGGTACACTGTACTGTTGCGTTTCTTGACTACCCACCTAACTTCAGTGTTAGGTAAGCCTATTGACTGCATATATGCAACCCTTTGGTACCTACACTATAGTGTAGTGTTTAGTGTTTGTATCTATCACATTGAAAATCTTAAAGAGGGTTGTTATTAGCGCGACGCTAAGCTTTCGTACTAATACCTACAGAATACAGCAATTGGATTAGAGTGGTATGGAAATGAGAAAAAACATCGATGGGTAAGTAAAGCGACTTGATGAAATACCTACCTACGGAGTGGGATTATAATTAACTAGAGTCGATCTAGAATTCGATCCTATGCACACTAATGGGCCCAGGCAGAGAGAGAGTAGCGTCCCAAGGTATGAACACCCTTACTGTAGATAGAATATATGTTTGGTGCTGCACCAGCAATTGCTAATTTGCTGACATTGTTCTGCATGTACACATGTATAAGTAGTATTGAGTATAGTATATACTGCGTACATGTAGATAGATATATTATATCTATAGCAGTGCATAATATAGTCCTGCATATCCTCCTGGTAGCTAGAACAGCTCTAGCCCGGGTAGCAAAAAGGCATTTGCCGGAAAGCCTCGAGTATGTATCTAGCTCCCACAAACATACAAGTAGAGGGCAATGATGAACAGCGCCCCTAGGTATATTCTTAGCTCCATGTTCCAATAACCCCCCTATTCAACTCGTTGTCCTTCGCCTCGTTTCCACAGCTCAACTTAAAGCGCACAAGCTCATCAAGCTTAGTGTCCAGAAGATAGGTGCGTACGTTATCGCCAGGAACAATATAGCGGTGTTTATTACCATAGAAAGAGTGAGTGTACGGAACATGTCCTAGGTAACCAAGCCTGGTAGAGATTGGCAATTCGAGCTACAAACCAACAACAGAGCCAATGTTGTCTGAGAGATCGGTATCGTGATGTTGTGCACAGTTCACTGAGTACCTACAACCATATGTAGACGGGAGCAAGGGAGCAACATGCCAAATGCGCATCGCATAACAAGGTACCAGTACCTTAGCAGGTGTGAGTGGTGGCAGCGACCAGCCTCGAAGGAAAAGAATTGAGCCCCTCTAGCCAATTAGGCGGAAGCCGTCATGAGCCTGTGGGGCGTGACCTGATAAAATGGAGCCAACGACAGAAGACTTTGCGGCGGGGAGTGGCCTGATGAATGGGGTCGACAAGAGCATGGCAGCGAATGAGAGCGAGCCTCCAGGGGCCAGCTGGGGTGCCGCCATCGACTTTTCAGTCTGGGATCGAGAGGCTTGGCAGGGCAGCCGTATAAGGCCACCATCCCTTTTGGATGGCACTTTAAAGGACAGGACAGGTAGGGTGGTTGTGGTGGGTGTGCTGACCAGGATGGCCTTTTGTTTTTGGAAGTTTGGATTTCGATTCCGATTCCCCGTCGTTGTCATGGCACATGATCGAGATCTATGATGGAAATGGGAACAAATCGATTCTTTCGCCGTGGGACAACGTCCAGCGTATGACGCCGATGGGACCGGTCGACTCAGGCCCTTGGTTTACACTAAATACGCTGCCTACCTAACTAAAGTAACTACGTAACCGAAGCGCTAGACCATGGTAATCTTAGTAGGGAGAAGGTGTTGTTGCATTGCTCGTGTCTGTCTACATGCTATGTATTCTGTAGTCTAGACTTATTAAGTAATGTCCTATTTGTCCCAATTCTTATCTAGGTAGGTAGTAGGAAACGATTTTCTTATCGATAGACACCCATACTCTGAACTTCCTAGCTTTAAACATAGGCGGCTCAGCAATACTTTTCTCTTAGTTGCGGCAAAAAAANGAAAACCAAAAAAAAACCCCCCAATTATAATTAAATAGCGACTATATCAACATGGATACTTATCGCAAAAGAAATATTGTCTTATACATACATAATTTTGGACTAAATTGTATGAACATATACCTACATGTACCTATGAGCAGTGAGCCACAGGCTTATAAGCCACTATTTACATCAAGTACTTACCTTAGGTACCTACCTAGGTACTTACCTATCTAATTATAGGCACCTAACGTACCTACTATTGTAAAGTGCTGTTAGTGCTCAGCTTGAAGCATCTCGATCATCTCACCTATTGTATAATTCGTCTCATCTTCTGCCACACCACGCTGTCATCATTCATCATTCCTCGCCTCATCTTGAGTACTATCGACGTCTTTGATCTACCTATCGATCTATCTTGCCACGATCCCTTGATACACGTACGCGTGAATTTTTATTTCTACTGTGTGTATACAAGTTCGCAATGTCTCAGTCCCAGAACCACAATAACAGCTCGGACCCTCATGAGCAAACCGCCCACGATGTGCCCAGCGCCTCGACCCGAGCGGAGATGGCCCAGGTATGTGTTGATTGATGGGGTGATGGATTGGTTGGTATCTTGAGATGCTGAGGATACCTGCGACGGAACATCATCCCACAATATGCTGTGAACAACCCGCAGTAATGAATGAGCTATTGCTAATGGAACTCTCCGGCTGGATTTAGGCTTTCAAGGACCTCGCCAGGTATGTATGAGTACCTACTTACCTATTGTTGTTTGTATTTTGTCACTATGAATCGATATTTCTTCTTAGCTGTTGGTCAGTCGGTCGGTTAGTCGGTCGTTCTTGCCAAGTCGTCGTGGTCACACTGCCAAAGTTGGCCTAGTCTAGTGTAGGCTCGAGAACTGCCTGTTCCAATTTCTGCATAGCTCTAAATGCCAATCCCTCTAAATCGTCCATCCGCGGCCGATGCGAATTCTAATCGCCCTTTGCGACGGGAAACACTGCATGCACGTCCCCCCGGTCATCACATGTTCTAGACCTCGCGACCTCACTTTCTCACCTTCTCCCCAGCACCAATACATTACATGGCATTTGCTTCATTCCCATATTTTTCCCCCATTCCCCTCTTCCTCCCTCGTCAATTGCCAATTGGAAAAGGCCTGCACTTGAAGAAAAAAAACTTAGTTCTCACAACTGAGCTGCAAGCTGACTGCGTCAGCCCGACTCATGCATGATGGCGTCTAACAAGCCGCTGGACCGGTCGTAGATGTTCTAGGCTGGGCGAGGCATGTCTCCAAAATGCATGCTAAAAAGACCCGTGCAACGGCTTATGTCTTCTGACCCTACCCCATTCCATTACAAATTCCACCATACTTGCTAATATCCAACGCCTTGTTCTTGTTCGGTATCTCCTGTGCTGGTAGTGGTCGGTCTACTAACTGTCCTTTTTATTATCTAGGGGTGAGCAGCAAGCTGCTGCCATTGAAGCCAATCTTGCTAGTCTCGAGAGCAAGCTTGATGCACTGCTTGCGTCCATCGAGGCCGGAGGCGGTGCTATCGGGATGGATTCAAGCAAAGAAAAGAGCCCTCCAAAAAGGCAACCACCTGAGGAGAAGGAGGCATGAATAGACGTCACTGCCGCCAAGCCTGCATCATCCTGTGGCTACAGTCTAATTGTTTTAGAGTTATTAGGGGGTGGTGATATTCATCGACTACCTATCACACATAGATCTCATGTAGGGCATACCTTGTGGCGTTTCTCACGGGACCTTAATTGGGGAGCGACTATTCCCTATCTATACGAAGCGTCTATTCAAATTATGCAGTAGTTACAACGTCTATCCTAGCAAGTAGTTATTGTCATAGAAACAGACCTGCAGTCGCTAAATAATAGAAGGGCCTCTCTGTAGACTGATAGATCTATAGAGGAGCTGATAGCCTTCTGAATAGCAGTATTCCTACCTCTTAGCAACGTAACCCATGCATGAGAACCCAAGCTTTGTTTTAAAAACACATGGAGCTCTAAGGTATAGACGGCGAAGCACGGAAGAAGGGTATAACACACCCTGCCTGGACGTATACTCTATGTATGTGAACCATGAATTAATAGTACTTACTGTCAACGGAAACAAGCGCTGGGCAGACATGAGGGTCCCATGGATTTTCTGGGTTTGACCACCGATAAAGCCTTGCGAATGGTAAAACATGCACTAACCTCATATCGATAGACGAAGGTGAAGTAATCAACACTATACATATGAGTCTGCATAAAAGACCGGTTGTTGATATGATATACCTACCCCTTTTTACTGCTGTAAACCATACATTATAACCGAATCCCCTCCCTGTAGGAAAACCACGCCTCACTTTCTCACCCCATCAACGGGAGGCCGTGGGTTTGTGGAATAATCAATCAACCTCCAGTGTGAACATTGCAATCCTCAAGTAAAACATACGCCCCAGTTGTGGGAAACTCCTAATTGAACTGGAAAAGTAAATGCTAATTTCGAAACCAGAATGCTAATTTGGCCCCTAAAAGGGAATCTGACGGGCTAAAGTCAAACACCACTAGCAGCGGGCTGTAGCAAAGGAAAACCAAACACGCACACTGTCCTCTCAACATCAGCCCAAAAACGCCAAATAAACTCCGGCTGTCCTGAATGCCCTCCTGAAGTGGGCCCATGCATTCTAACTTGAAGAGCCCAGTCACAGCCATGATGAAAGCCCATTGAGGAGAGATGCCAAAGTACAACGAGTATTCTTGAGACGCTGCTTGTAAGTGTATAGGAACCATGGATCGCTAGAAGCAAGAGTCGGCTTTCGGCTTCCTCGGGATGTCGAGGTCTGGTAAGATCCATGGAATGATGGAACACGGTACCGACGCCCACGAGGGCCTTCAAGCCGTGGGTTGCAGTACATCCCATCAGCTTGGAATCAGTTCATACTATTGGCTCTTAGCACGAGCTATATGAATAAGCTCAGTTAGTCGCCTCAACTACTTGGTTCGGAGAGGGTTGAACGTGCCCTTTGCAATGGGTCTCCTTGACCTGCAGCTACCAAAGATGGGCTTGCCCCTGGCGCGTTCGTTGTCATGGCGCGGGCCTCTAGAGTTGGTCGCGCAATGGAAGGCGGTTTTTGGTCGCCATTGGTCTTGGTCGTATGACAAGCAAGCTCCCTTTCTCGGTTCTTCTCGAGCAATACACCTCCAAGAGTAGCACATTTGAGGATGGTTTGTATCAGATGGTTTTGTTGCAAAGGCTTCGATAGGTACTCGTCCATCTGGGCTTGGATGCATCGCTCTCGATCTCCCATCATCGCATGGGCTGTGAGCGCAATAATTGGAGTTCGTACTGCTCCAGCCTTCCGTTCGTATTCACGAATTTTGCCGGTCGCTTCGAATCCACCCTATTGTTATGATTAGCGAAGAAAACAAAGCAATATGAATGAATCATACCATTATCGGCATTTGGACGTCCATAAGGACCACATCGAACTTCTTCTTCTGCACGGCATCAACAGCCTCTAAGCCGTTTCCAACGACAGTCACCACATGGTGATATTTCTCAAGGATCTTAACTGCCAAACGCTGGTTAACCCGATTATCCTCGGCGAGTAAAATCTCAAATGACCGTGTGTTGTCCGAAAATGATGGAGTTGCGCGATTCTCGAGGGCTGGAATCATGCCGTTGCCAAGGTCAATTGGCTCGCATGGCGTGGTCATATAGGAGGTAATGCCAAGATCTAGACAAGACTTCAAAGTGATGTGGACGACAGGCGCGAGGAGAACAATAGGAAGATATCTGAAATCCTCGATAGAACGCAGCTTCCGAGCCGTCTCGATGGATTCAACTATGATGACGTCGTAGGGTGGGTTATCGGAGCCTGTTGTAGCAGGGTTTCTTTCCTGATTCACTACCACGGGGACAAGTCCTAAGCTCCGCATCATGGCGGAAACTTCTTTCCCATAGCCGGAGAGGCCCTTATCGATGAATAGCACCTGATGCCCTTTATACGGCTTCAGCATCTTCTCGATAGATCCAAGCCCGCCGCCAGCCAGTTTTACAATACAGGTGAAGTAAAACGAGCTTCCCTTGCCAAATTCGCTCTTTACCCAGAGATCACCACCCATGAGGGTTACTAGTCTCTTGGAGATAGAAAGACCAAGTCCGGTACCGCCAAATTTGCGGGTCATCGAACCATCGGCTTGTTGGAAGGTATCAAAGATCAGATCCAACTTATCCTGTGGTATTCCTATGCCAGTATCCGTTACAACGAACTCTATGGCATACTCATTTGGACTCTTGGGTTTCAGGCTGCCTGACTCTCGAATAGTCAAGCTGACCTCGCCGTGTTCTGTAAACTTGATAGCATTGCCTACCAGGTTTAGTATAATCTGTCGTAGACGGAATGAGTCTCCGACAACGTAATCAGGAACAGAGCTGTCGACCCGATATGTAAGATCTAGGAACTTCTCGTTTGCTTTGACAGCCAGTGTCTTGAGAGCGCCGAAAACAGTTCCCCGTAACGTATACGGGATCTCCTCTATGACCATTCTGCGAGCCTCAATCTTGGACAAGTCCAGAATATCGTCAATAATTGTTAGTAAACTGTTAGCCAGCTGGTTTACAATGTTTAGCATCTCTCGCTGATATTGGGTCAGGTCGGTATCGAGGGTCAGTTGTGTCATTCCAATAATACCATTCATGGGCGTGCGGATCTCGTGCGACATGTTAGCCAGGAACTCAGATTTCGTCTTGTTCGCCTGTTCTGCTGCTTCTCGTGCCTGGGTATTCCTTTGGATACTGTCGCGCAAGTTGTAAACCATCTGGTTAATTTTGCGTTTGAGCTCGTCCATCTCGCCGGAAGCCTCTACATCGACAAGCTTCGTGAAATTACCGTCGGTAGCCGCGTTTGTGATATCGCCAAAAGCGCGCACTTGTGTAGTCTACAACCTGTCAATGAGATGTCTCCGATTAAATCAAACTGAGAGGAGGGCATGCTCACCAAATTAGTCGCCATGGTATTGACGTCTGCCGTTATTTCTTTCCAACGTCCCTTAAGGCCACCAACATCCGCCTGACCACCCATCTTACCGTCTACACCAACATCCCTAGCTACCCGCTGCACTTCATTACAAAATACCGAGAGACGGTCAACCATGTTGTTTATTGTTTCCTTCAACACAAGTATCTCACCCTTGGCTTGGACGTCGATTTTCTGGCTCATGTTGCCATCGGCAATGGCTTGGGTGACAGTCGAAATGCTCCGTACTTGTGAAGTCAAGTTTAAGGCCATTGTGTTGACGTTCTCTGTGAGATCTCTCCATTTGCCTTCAACCCCATCAACTCGGGCTTGGCCACCAAGGGTTCCGTCTGTACCGACCTCTCGAGCCACCTTGCTCACCTCGAAAGCGAAAGTTCCAAGTCGGTCCACCATAGAGTTGATGGTGAGCTTTAGTTCCAAGATCTCACCCCTCACTTCAACACCAATCTTCTTGGTCAGATCGCCGCGAGCGACAGCGGCGGTAACCCTAGATATCTCTCGGACTTGGGTTGTCAAATTCATAGCCATGCCATTGACGTTATCGGTCAAGTCGCGCCAAGTCCCTTGCACATCATTAACGGTAGCTTGCCCACCTAAGCGACCTTCTGTACCGACTTCTCGAGCAATCTTACTGACCTCCCGTGCGAATTGTTGCAGTTGCTCAACCATAGAGTTGATAGTCGACTTGAGTTCGAAAATCTCACCCTTGCACTCGGCTTGGACCTTTTGCGTTAGATCACCTTTGGCAACTGCAGTGGTGACTTTTGCGATATCACGGACTTGAGTCGTAAGATTATTCGCCATAGCATTGACGTTAACAGTCAACTCATTCCACATTCCTTGAACTCCCATGACATCAGCTTGACCACCAAGCATGCCCTCGGTACCGACATCTCGAGCAACCCGTGTAACTTCCGATGCAAACGTACGCAATTGCCCCACCATTGTATTAATCGTCTGCTGAAGCTGAAGAATTTCGCCTTTAGCGGGTCTCTCGATCTTCTTCGTTAAATCACCGTGAGCGACTGCTGTTGTTACCGAGGCTATTTCGCGCACTTCTCCAGTGTTAGTCACGATTGCTATTATTAAGGGTGTGTATAGAGCGGGCATACCTTGATCGGTCAGATTCTGCGCCATCACGTTGACTATAGCAAAAGTCAGCAGTGCCCTCTTCGCAAATCGTGCACAGAGTAATACCATTGTCAGTGAGTTCCTTCCAAGTACCATCCACGCCTTCAATCTTAGCTTGGCCACCAAGTATTCCATCTGTGCCGACTTCGCGGGCAACTCGGGATACTTCGCTGGCAAACACCTGAAGTTGGTCCATCATGGTATTAATGGTTCTCTTGAATGTGGTGATTTCTGGATCCATTTCAACTGTATTCATGCGGACTTTCTTGCTGAGGTCTCCTCTTGCAACGGCTGTAACGATCTCGCCAATCTCACGCAGAGCTTTCTGGAAAGCTTCATTGGCCTTCTGGTGTTTCCATAATTCACGCTCTAATGTTGCTACGCGTTCTTTCTCGATCATCTGAAGTGCCCTTTCTTGCAGTCTTCTTTGTTCTACTAGTTGAGCATTTACATTCGTCAACTCCTGGCGCTGGTTATCGAGTAGCTTAGATTGATCGTTGATATGTTCTTGTAAACCCTCGAGAGCTTCATCTGTGAGCGGGATGGCCTTGACAATACGCTCATCTGGCAGGCCATTCCGGCTTGGTGAAAATTTCGTTCGGCCCGATGGTTTTGAATCATCTTCGAATGGAGACTCGACAGTTTCATTGGGGGTATCGGGATAGTTGGGAGCGTTGGCAGCAGTAGCCTTGGCTTCGAGTTGTTGAATTCTAATGATGAGGGCCGAGAGTTCTCGTTCGAGGTCCTCCTTGGCAGGGCTGTCGCGGCCTGGCAATTTGATGTCTGAGTTGGTGCCGATAGGGACAGGGCACGAATCATTCGATGATACGGCCAGGCCCCTGACAATGGCAGCAACCGCTGCCAAAGTCTGATCATCAGCCATCTTCGCCGTAATTTAAGGTTCGGTGGCCTTCTCGCGTGGCGGGAGCACAGGGATTCAAGCGTATAGACTCAAAAACGGCAATGAGCACAGCAGTCGACAATACGTTTAGAAAACCCTATGACAACTGCATAGAGCTCGGTGTTATATCCCGGATATCAAAAGCAGTACAACGGTACGCCTCTAAACGGAAATAGTGATTAATTCACTAGGCGCTGCTGCATATCCGCCCCAGTGAGTAAATCGAGACGGGCTAACTAGCAATATCGAATGGCGGGGGACCAAGGA
>JAPESX010001333.1:0-10158 GCA_029590615.1 Nemania bipapillata | reverse complement strand
GTTGCGAAATGTTACTATGTAAGGTTAGGAAATATAACTTATAGATGAGCGCGTAGAAAAAAGCTGGGCTGCCTCTGTACTTATGGCTAGGTATAAGATCTAAGTTCCTAATTGACCTCCTGGTATGTTCGAAGAGGTTTAGACACTGGTAAACCTAGACCTACAAATCTTTTCTTAGAATAGTGGATACAGTATAACAAATCGATCGTATTAATCGGATCAATTCCGTATGATTGTGCGATTTGCCTGATCGGGCACACTTGATTCCTCTTGATTGAATCCTCCCAACTAGTTTACTTTGCGGTGCTATATAATACACCCCTGCTCCCTCCTGTCTAGCTGTGAAGGCCTTCTATCCACTTTCGGGCCAAGCCGTCTGACACTGCCGGCCTCTGCTCCAAGCCTAATAGCAATAGAAGAACTGGCCTTTCATATTTCCTCGCTCTTTGAAGTTAATGCAAATAAACTGTTTTTAATGATGCTAATTTGACCAGTACTAGTCTTTGATTGGCACACGAATAAAAAAAGGATGTTATACCGTCTTCAAAACTCGATTTCCTTGTATCACCAGCCCAAATCTATTGCTGATAATAACCGCGATGAATGACTCTATAATCCCGTGCAGTATTATCTCCTGCCAGGCCGTATGAAGGAGGTCCGGTTTATTTAAAGATAATATTTGAAAAGCTTTATATCGCACAGAAAATATCTGTCTCGCATATGTGTCGCTGCTTATCCTACTTCGTGGCGCCGGCGCCATGTATACAGATGTTCTTCTTCACCCGACCAAACTGATCTTTAATTTGGCCCATGTTAGCTACCTTCTCCGCAATTTCTAGACCCCTCTATCCGGGCCCCGGACTCGCGTCACCGTCTTCCATCCCTCTAGAAGAGAGTCAAGTTTCAACCTTGATCTCATTCATGGTAATATTCAACTGATATAGGATAGAAGCATATCTACGCTCCGTCCCTTCAGGGGGTAGAGCACAAAAGATATTAACCGGGTAAACTCCCTTCAAGGCCTGGACGAAGCCTAAGTATACGTCACCCGGTAGCTTTTGAAAGACAGGCACGTTTCTTGTGGGTTTCCTATGACATCTGTCATAAGTATGAGATCAATAGATTCAATAATGCTTACGAACAGGGGGACTATTAGTAGCTGGGAGGAAGTCTGTACTTTCCGGCTTATGGAAAGATTAATTGAATCCTGGCCCTCCAGGCCCCTAACAGAGACCTAGGGTCCTATGTACATAGCCGGATAAGTCGACATAGTAATATTGTAAGGTATTGCGACTTTACCATCTCACAAACGAAAGAACGTGAAGCTACACTTTAAGTCTCTTCAACTTGTTGAAACGTAAGTGAAGACTGCATCGTAGTTGATCTAACTAGGAGCTGGCTCGTATCAGCCGCCCTCTTACATATTACAAACTAGCATCGTTGTTTCCTTGTTGAGTTATTTCTGTCACTAGCGCTATACAGTCACCTATTATAATAGGTATGGCCTATTCTTTTGGGCATAGATTCCATGTTGCCGTACAGAGTTCCATATTTTTGCTTCAATGTCCTTTCCAGGCGTACTATAGCTAATAAGGAGTTATACTCCCATCCCACTTAAAAAACGCCCCATTATGGTCATGGGTGATGTTATCGATCACCTTGATCACACCGCTGATGCATATCTCCATGTCATCTTCGCCATCAAAGTTGGTTAATCGAGTAGATAAGAAGCCGGGCTCAATACACACAATAGTCACATCCCGCTTTTCTTCCTCCCATTCCCTAGCTAGTGTGATGGAGTTCTGATTCAATGCGGCTTTCGCAGTTCTGTATGCCATACAGGTTCCAAATGTATTGGCTCGGTCAATGTAAGCGGCAATAATCCCATCTAAATGGCAGGGCCGGTACTTACTACTAAGCGACCCAAAATCCGAGGAGATGTTCACAACCCGGGGCTGCTTAGCCATCTCTAACTTTGGAAGAAAGTGCTTGATAGCGAGGAAGGGGCCCTAGAGATATTCACCCCTGATAAATAAAAACCATTAAGCACACAATATAGATTCTACATGCCACTGCCATGACACGAAACTTCTCAATCATCATTTCTGCAGTTTGTTCTTGCCAAGGCTTTGGGGATGGGGGAAGACCTATGAGCAATCAGAGTTTCTTCTTGTATGTGTCCAATTGGAGAGTGCAGTACCAACCTCCAACGTTTACAAGAATATCTAAAGGCCGATCACCATAGTCGGCGGCAGCCTTTTTAATAGTGTTTTCATCGAGGTAATCAAGCTCGAGGACTTGAGCTCCTGTGTTCTTTAACTACACAGGAGTCAATAAGATGAAAGACAGAACAGTAGTCTATACTAGGTGCTAAGGCGTTACTTACATCATCAAAGCTTGGATCTTCTGTGCTTTGGGGCCGTACAGTGCCTGTAACATTCCAAGACCGCCGTGTGAAAGACTTTAGGATCTCGAGGCCTATGCCTCGGTTTGCACCTGGAGTAAATCATTCAGTCAGCTCCCCAAGCGTTTGTTGCATCAAATGGAGTGGTGATGGGGCCAAAATTTCTACCTATGATCAAAACGTTGAGGGCTGTCATCTGGCTTTCTCGGACTGATATACAGGCTAGCAGCGATACTGATATGAAGGAAGCTACATGAGAAAGGAGGGGAAATCGGAGAACGCTGCTAATCTACGTAATAAATTTGAGTAGCAAGAGAGAGGTGTGAGCCCTACCTATGTAAACTAGGCTCAGATAATCGACGTGTCATATGCAGAAGCCCTGTTCTGACTTTTAGGCCACCCAGCTAATAAGTACTATCTTAGGAGCGGCAAGGGGTAATTGTATTACAAGTCTTTTTAGGGATCGGGAGTTTTCAGGCTGAAATCTATCCCCACTTTGTTTCTTGATGAAATGTTGCTCGGTTGACTCTGAGAAGATTTATAAATATGTTCTTCGCTACTCGTTGTTCTAATGCCCATATTCTAGCGAAATTTGGAGTGTTAGCTGTCGTGTTTGCAATTATTACGGCCAACTGTAAGATACTGATTATTCTGCTAAACCATCTGAAGCTCATGTTAATTAACGACATGGTAGTTTTAAGGGAGAATTCTGAGATACCCCTCAACATGGAGCAACCACCACTTGTATCTAATGCTAGCTTCCTACGAACGATAGTCAATCAATATCGGCCTGAGCTGGCGACGTACGAAGACTTCTATCGCCAGGTTCATCAAAACCCCGAGATCTCGGGAATGGAATCAACGACTGCAGCTCTTGTCGCTCAACATCTGAAAAGTCTTAACTTTGAGGTTCATACCGGCATTGGGGGACACGGCGTGGCTGCAGTGTTCTATAACGGTCCAGGTGACGCGGTTCTGATGCGAGCGGAACTCGATGCCTTACCTATCGAGGAGAAGACAAATCTCCGCTACAAGAGTACTAAAAGGATGATCGATCGATACGGGAACGAGCGCCCCATCATGCACGCGTGTGGGCATGATATGAATATGGCCGCGCTTCTAGGGGCATCTGCTCTCCTGAAGGCAGCTGCACACAAGTGGAGCGGCACAGTGATTTTTCTCTTCCAACCCGACGAGGAGGAGACTGGCGGTGCACAAGCAATGGTGGATGATGGGCTCTATACCAAAATCCCCGTACCTAACATAATGCTCGCTCAGCATCTCGTCCCATCTAAGAGCGGGACAGTGGCTATCCGTTCTGGACCTGCGCTCGTCGCTGCCGATTCTGCCAATGTCCGGATCATCGGGGGTCCTTGTCGGGGAGTCAACCCTCAACAATGCGTCGACCCTATCCCCGTCGCGATGAAGATTGTGATGCAGTTGGAAGACCAAGTCCGGAATGAAGTAGGAAGGCAGGAAGACATTACTATAGCATGCTGGGGCTTCCATGCAGGTCTGCCCGGAAATGACTATGTCGCATATGCCGACTTCTTGCTAGACATAAAAACAGTCAAGACCACAGTTCAGGAGAAGGTTCACGAAGTGATTAGGCGTATTATTGAGGAAAAGTGCAAGGAAGCAAATACTCCACAAGACCCGGTTGTGACGTTCGCGGTTCGTGCGCCCCTGACTACTAATGATCCTTCTGTTTCGGAACCCATTAGTCGCGTGTTCGCCGGATATTTTGAGGCTAGTTCTATCGAAATGCAATTCACACGCGCATGTGAAGACTTCTCATTGCTCGGCGCGGAACATTCCGTCCCATACGCATATTGGAATTACGGGGGGAGCCAGACAACAGAGGAACCAATCCCAACAAACCATTCGCCATTCTTTGCACCTGTTATTCAACCAACGTTGCAGGCGGGGACTGATGCTATGGCTCTCGCGGCTCTGACGTTTTTAGCCAAAGAGGTGTCATAGAACCCAATCAGGGGAAGGTCAAAGGCAGGAATTGGCAGAATATGAGTTATCTCGATGTACTGGTATCTTGCTATCTAGTGCGTATGGCTGTCCTAGTAAAAGGGAGTTTATCCTAGACTCATGAGATCACAAGCTCTTCATTTGACATCTCGATAATCTTACTAGACAGGTCTGGCTCCCCAAAGTCATGATCAAAAGGCCACATTGGTCTCAATATACGTCTATGGCCAAGCCGCCGCAAATCCTGATCTACTCCGCCGGGTGTTAAGCCGAGCATCCAGTCGCTCGCCATATTATAGAGCTCTGGCTCCAAGTAGCCGATCTTTACAATGACGATATCGGCTGATCTAGGATTGAGGTCGAGCTCAGTGAAGTCGCGCTCGAGATGATACGGCTTTCGTAACTTGGTGAGAATAGCATAGACACTGCCAACTTGCAACACAACCTCCGTGGCAGCATGGCGATCTCCATGTTTGATAGAGTGAACTCTCCCAGTCATTGTTAGAGGCCCGGCATGGGTGTCATCCACATCGGCACCAGCCGTAATAGTAACGACAGCTCCAAGACCTGCTTTAACTGCGTGCTCTACAGCTTCAGGTCCAGGCACGCTAGCATAGATAACGACTGGTCCAGATTCATCTTTGAATTCTGATCGCATGAGCAACTGTGTTAGACCCCACGTTACGTCTCCCGATCCTCCAGCTGTTGGATTGTCACCAGAATCGGAAATGAAGTATGGTCGTTTGTCGGATCTTAGAGCTGTGTCAAGACACTCGGCGAAAGTCCCCGTCGGCGCAACAAACCTGAAGTCTTTATGAGAGTCCCAAAAGATCCGAGCCAGTTTCTCTGCGCCCGTCGAAACCGCTTGCTTATCCCAACCCGTTACAACCACTACCGCCCGGTTCCTAGGCTCATCCGCCCAAGCATACCCAACCCATATTGCCGCATCTATCACTCCCTCAATCGCCTCTACTTCTGGAACGGCAGCATAGATGTGAGCAGCAGGTTCATCGCGCGTGGATGTCTGCTCGCCAGGCAACAGCACCGGGAGGGGTATCCAAGCCTTATAGGGGCGGAAGACCTCGCCATTCCTCCTTCGATTGATCAAATCAAGAAGGTTTCTACAAGCGCGCTCCTTTGTCTCGGCAACATCTACATGAGGCGCAGTTCGATAGCACGTGATCAAATCCGTCTGGTGTGCCAGCTCTCGCGACACGTTACCGTGGAGGTCCATCGACGCAGACACCAGAACATCCGGGCCAATGACTTGTCGGCAACGCTTGAGAAGTTCGTATTCGGCATCGTCGAGGCCCTCGACGCACATCGCGCCGTGGATGTCGAACCACATGCCATCGAGTGCGACCGACGCCGCCATTTCTTTGAGACGCGATAGGATCTCGGCCGAAAGGGCCTCGAACGCATGCCGTGTTACAATGCCACCTGGCAAGGCATGACCGATAAGTGCGCCTCGCCAGTCTGCGGATTCGCCGAGAGGGGACCCTGGCTGGATGAAAGGGTACTTCTCAATGATTTCGTTGCCTCGACGGGGATGGAACGCTGGTGCCTGAGTCCTCGAGGGGGAGAACGTCGACGTCTCACATGCCAGCCCGGCAACGGCTATAGTGGGGCGATACATCGTTCTCATTTTATTTAGCTGACTTCTCAGTATGCGTGTTGTATGTCATATTAATCGGGACTTATATAAGTGGCGGGAGTGGGGGCGGGGTTGGCGAAGCATTAACATTTCGTCGTCAGCCAAGCGCACCATTGAACCCTTTCAATGTATTGTTCTTTTATAATGGTCGCCATAGAAGCCTAGCTTTCTATTCTGCAAGCCACGTTGCATTTTGTAATGGTACTTATAGCTCTGAGCCTGCTGTCCTAGTGGTATCTACTTAGATTGAGAAGACTACGTAGCATACGTGATTTTATTGCGTACCTAGTTTTGCTTGAACTTGTTTTTCAGCGCGTATCCTTGATTAGTAGGGTGCACGGTAACTCGCATAGGGGCTACCAGAGGCCGAATAATTGGATCTAACAAAACCTATGGCACCAATTATACGACGACAAGTTACAAAGCGTAAGGTGGTCCTTAAAACTGCAAAATTGTATTTAATTAGGGCCTCCAGTGTGCGGTGTTTGGTGTTCACATCTCCATTTTTAATATTGCGATCACCAGAGTACTGCAGGACCCAAAGGCCATGCCAGATATCTAGCTAATAGTAGTCCTGTACTCATAGCATCGGGTTCAGTCCTTGAAGCTACCTACAGCGTGTCAGCCTCCTGAGCAGATGCTACCAGGCGACCCTTGGCCCTCTTTAAAATACCTAAGACTTTGCAATGAGTTTGAGGCAGTGCGGGGCTGAGTCTATAACAAGATCCCTAGTCTAGTATATATTAAACAATTGGTTCATCGTATGCGGGCCACCTTCAGTGATTCTCTGTATTATCCTTTTAACATTCTAAGTTTCCAAGCCCCTTCCTCTTTTTGCACTTATGCAACAAAGGGGACTTGCTTACTAGATATACTCCGTTCTACAAACCGAACGATTGGGTTTCTGGGACCTTCCGAACCGACTCGGCCAGTGAAATGAGCTTCCCTAACGAGCCCATAAAATTAGAATATATAGAGAGAAAAGGCAAGGAAAGTCGACGCAACCCCAAGAGTCTGTGCGCCTGCTGCGCCACACCATACTCTCCTCATTCTTTACATGCTGCTCTCTTAGCACTCGTGTTCTCTCGTTCCTGATAAGATCAACCGCTTTCCGCACACAAACGTACTTACAATGGTAGCTGTTGGAGATGTCATCGCCATCGTCCAGCTGGCGTGGAAGGCTGGCGAATATATCAATGGCGTTCTTGGAGCCGCCGAGGAAATGAATCAGTTCAAGAATCACGTCAACATTTTACTGATAACCTTACACAACCTGGAAAACGATATCGGCTTATTTGACTCCGAAGGGCAAGAAGCTGCCAGCATCATATTTCTGTGTCTAAATCCATACATGGAAAGTTTGAAGAAAAGGCTTGAGAGCAATTCTAGACTTCTGAAACATAAGCCCCTTCATCTCCTGTGGCCTATGAAGAAAAGTCGATTTAAAGAGGCTTTCAAGGGAATCGAAATATACAACTGCCAACTTCGAGAGTTGATGGAACGTGAGAGCCTAAAGAAACTCAACGCACTCACAGCTGGTGATCACAGTAAGATTTTCTCTTTGCTGTACAGAGCGAGCAACGCTAGCATTTCATGTTCCTAGGGATACTGATAATAAAGTAAACGGAGGATTCTGTCCAAATATATATCCTTGCTAATTTATGACTATTACAGAGAAAAGGATGATGAAGGCAATTGAAAAACTCACGCCGCAGCTAGCGGACTCCCTTCAGCGGACGCCAGTAGGGGTCCGCAAAATCACAGCCGGAACCGGCAATTGGACTCAAAATGAAAGCATATTTGAGGAATGGAGCTTGTCGGATAATGGCATCCTATGGGTGAATGGCATTCGTGAGTAGCTTATTACCAACCTATCAAATTACTCATACTGATGCCTGTCTAGAGGGCTCCGGGAAGACTGGCTTAATGTGGGTAGCTTGAGCGGACTTTTGGTTAGAAGTCTATACTGACGATATAATAGGGTCAGTTTCGGCGATAGACTAATCAAAGAAGCTGGTAAACCTCCAGCATATCATGTCGCACGTGTCTACTGCGACCACCAAAAGCTCCTAATGCTCGAAGATCATTTCGATATTATCATGAGCCTTTGGGTGCAACTTGTGGAGTCTACCGGGTTTACGCTAGATTCCAAAGGCTTGGGTGATTTAGAAACAAAACTTAGACCTCGAACCGTCCAAGAAGAAGAACATTTGAAAATGGAAATATTTGGTCAAACGATGACTCACGCGGGAAATACTGTCCTGATCGTAGATGGGCTCGACGAAGTGCCTGAAGCGATACAGGCCGATTTAGTTAAATGCTTAAAATGGCTCCATTGCCAGAACCAACGATGCCGGCTAATTGTCACCTCTCGTCCGCACAATAAAATCCGACTCATGTTCACGAAAGACCTGCAGTTTACCCTTAAGGCAAACGACTTGGATATTGAGCTTTACATTCACGACCGGATTAGGAGAGAGGGCATAGGTTCATTCTTCGCTACCCCCCAGATGACAAATCATATTGTTACAGGTTTAGCAGAGCGATGCATGAAGAACTTTATAATGGCAAAATTACTAATGGATGAGGTCTTAAAAACAGCCACACCAAGCGAATGCGAGGATATCATCCCGACGCTACCTCGTTCGATTCAAGGCGCATATAATCAGGGTTTACACCGATTATCGAATATGTACCCCGAGCAGTCATCGAAATTTTCTCTGCCGTGTATTGCTATCCAGGCTCTCTTTTGGGTTGCTTATACACCGGCACCCATGACAGATCGGCAATTGAAGCAAGCATTAGCCATTCGTTTAGGAGACAAAGACTACAATGCAAGGCATGAAACTCCTCTAGAAATAGAGGCTCTCTGTGGTGAACTTTTACTCGTCGACCCACGAAATGGGATGGTTGCCATGACCCATAAATCTCTCCACGATCACTTGATGAAGGACAAGAACAGAGAGCTTTGGTTTTTGAGTATTCGAGAACATATTCATACTATTCTGATGCAATACATTTGCTTCAAGTCCATGAAAACCCCAGTGGATAGTACTTCGAGAAGTGAGTTCCAAGAACGCCATCCTCTCGCCAGGTATGCAATGAGGAACTGGGCCGTGGGTCTAAAAGAAAGGCTCAAACCGAACACGGCTCTTTGGATGACAACTCAACACTTCCTCGAAAGGCGGAACAATGGATGGAATGAGTGTCTAAAGTCTGAAGCAATCTCAACGGTAAGCGAATATTTCGATCCCTATTGCGGTTTAGCCCCTAACGGCCTTCACTGGGCTGTACGCTTCGATCTTCGTGCCTTCATTCCTATTCTTATTCAGCACGATAGAAGAAATCCTGTAGAGGACTTCTATCCGGAGTCCGCGTTTATAATTGCTGCTCGGCTTGATCAAATAAGCATAGCAGAGCAACTAATTGAGAGCGGACTTGACGTCAATGCCGTTCAATATCGTCCTGGAAGGTCAGAACTTCTACTTTACGAGGTTGTCCGTCATTGGGACAGAAAATATACGGCTCTTCTACTCAAACACGGCGCAGATATGACGTTAAGGCTAGCGGACAACGACGAGTCACCACTCGATCTGGCTTACTATGATTCTAGCCCAATTATCACATCACTCTTAGCCAAATCCATCTCAGGAAACAATCCAACGAAGGCACAAGAGTTACAATATCTCGTAAGTGGAGGGTTTTTATTTGAGCTACAGAGAGCTGTCGACGAAGGCCTCGATGTCAATCATCCGTGTGAGGGTGGGATGCGAGCCCTTGATTACGCCTACCAGCTTGGAAATGAGGGAATAATCAAAATCCTCACTGCTAGAAATGCAAGGGCTAATCTGAATTGGCCTGGCGTTACGACGGAGTGGTCCCCATGGCCACAACGCCTACCAGAAATTTGGAACCATGGTCCTTTCATCACCAGTCTACAGCACATCACAGAGCACACACTTAATCGGTAGGCTTAACGCATTTATTAGAGAAAGCATAAGCTATCTCGGCTAGCTTTTGCCGCGAAGCTACTGCTAATACGAAGCTACTATAATAGTAAATTTTAAAAATAAATTTATAGCAGTTAAACTTTAAAAGCTAGCTTAAAAGTGTTTAA
>JAPESX010001332.1:0-10159 GCA_029590615.1 Nemania bipapillata | reverse complement strand
GCTATGGCCCACCGGCCGAGCCCAAAAGTCCCACGAAGGCCAAGGCCAAGAAGGAAGACAAACCGGCGCCCAAGATCGAGATGCCCAACATTAGCTTCGGTTTTGACGACTTAAACGATGCTGCAAGTCCGGCTGTGAGGTCGAGTGAGAATTGGCTCTCTTAGCGACAAGATCTCTTGCGACGTCGGGTGCAGGCTGAAACGGACGTCAGCCCGTAAATATGAGGCGCATACTGCAGCGTGGCACATACGAAGTAAGTGTCGCGCGGTGCTGAGCAACTGGATCAGTACTTTTGGCTCGACGCCATGGCTAAAATTGGATGATGGGCCAGGATGACCCTGATTCTATTTATTTTTCTCTTGTCACTGTATTCTGTCTGAGTGTTGCGGTCATTGGCTGAGGCGTACGGGCTGGGATTTGTTTACATGATAATGACTTCGGGGAGTTTTCCGTTTCGTTGGTTGGTGTCTGTATAAGTTGTCCCTCAACACCTCCCTCCCGATTCTTCCTAGGAAATAATGGTCGAAGTTGGGGTAAGGCTCTCGGCACAGTTTCCGATATGAGCTCGGTAGCACATGGCTAGAGTCGCTGGTACATTGGGATGTTATGAACGATAAATCGTATGGCATAATGAATTCTACGAACTTTCTGTCTCCAGGACTGTTTCCGCATCCCCCTGTCTTTGTCGATCTTGGGATTGTTGCCAAGCATAAAATGTAGACCGTAGACGTGGGATCTTATCAGATGCTTCGACGATCCTCTTCCCGTTCTAATACGTACTTTGTAGTTCACAGTGCGTAGCTTGCACATAGGGAGGTAGGCTGGTGGCCTTCTTCACCTGGTACATCGTACTAATGCGCGACTTGACTCGTTTAACATGCCCGTATACTGTGCATACTGTAAAGATATTTGTGTGCGGTCCCGAGATCGCGGATACGACACGGCTATTCCCGGCCATAGAAATGGGTACGCATAAAGCGGGATGGCAGTGCTTGATTCACAAGTATCTCTCCACCGGCTTGGCAAGCCTCATTACTGAGCGACTTGGCTAGAACAGCCTGTGTTGAGAGGGGGGGTAATGCTACGGTACTTGTTGATTTCGGCTAGTAACGTGATCTATGACCGGTCTGATTCTACATAAATTCTTACATTACGCCTACACCTCTCTTAATAATAGCTTGGCACTGTTCTTAAATGCTGATAACGTCGATACGTAATAGAAGAAACGACGAAGCTGCGGTTCGTCAACGGTCCCTGTTGGAGGTCGCGTGATGCCCCCCAGAGTTCATCACTTCCCTTTGAGAAACGATGGACCGCTTATGAAGATAGAAATCCTGTGGAGTCGGTGTAAAAGTCAGATGTGTCATCTTGTTCTCAGTACAGTCCGAGCATCGTCCTTTACCCGGTAAAGTCGATTCATCGACCATGGCTGAGTCTGGGACCCCCAGCCCTTCTACGGCGATCCCGGATGATTTGACGACACCAAGTCATCTGCGTCGCAGCTCCTACTGCCCGTGCTCCAGTTGCGAGCAACTCTTGCCGCCAGGCGTTGCTGCAACTCAGTGAGAAAACTTGGCACGAAACTTTGATTCGAGCTGGCGGCTTCGAACCAGGAGGGAGTGTATAGGCGGCCGGCAACCTGGTATCCAGATTGAGCAACCCTAGCAATCCTATGTCGGCAAGAACCATTGTCATGCCATCAAGCACTGCGCACGTGCGACATTGCTCTTATGGGCTAAAGGCAATGGGAAGACGGCTGCAGTCTGCGTGTACTCGTATTGCAGTACCAAGCCGGTCTAAACTAAGATCCGGTTGATGATGGAGAATCGAGGGAAGTCAGGTAGCGAGGTTTTCAACTCGGAGGCAAGAGAATGGCAAAAAAAAGAAAAAGAAAAAAAACTGTCGAGTATTTCTTGTGTCATGGTATTAGGGTTACGATACTTTGTTGGCCTTGCCCTTATACCATGCCCTATAGTATGGGTACCGATTGAGGTTACATCCCCATAGAACACACTGGTAAGTCGGTTAACCTACCTATCAGGCAAATTATTATTCAACGCTTAAAAGGGCATCTAGGGATCAGGGGGCTGTGCCATGTTGTTGAGCCTCTTGGTTGAAGTGGGTAGACCGGCCCGTGAATGCAGACGTGACCAAACCTGTGGATAATCTCCTGAAGACTCATTGGTGCCAAATCAACAACCATGTGCTCAGTTGAGCCCTCAAGTAGGTACTATGACGTCCTGGCGGGCGGAATAATGGGCTTGATTGTTTGAGTTGGTGTGCCATGTGTGAATGTGCATGCGTCACTTGGTAATTAGCAGCTGTGCTAGTTAGTATCTTGACGTCGTCGGTTTTAATCTGCAGCGAAGTGGGAAAGTCAAAGATTAAACGACTTGGATAATTGGACCTCAAAGCGTCCGATCATACTACCTACCAGTTTTACCTCTTGCTACCCTAAGGCATCTAGTAGGGTAGGTCGGTAGGTCGGTAGCGAGATAGATGGCTAGATAGATGGCTAGATAGATAGGGTGATGAGAAGGCAACATGAAAAGAAGGTTAATTTTGACTTGGCATCTATGAGGTAGGTAACGTAGCTATACCTACTTGGACTAGTACATACTTGGTAGTCAATGCCTACGCTACCTCCTACTGTAGGAAGATACTCTATATCGAGAAGCTACCGACCTGCAGTAACATACCTATACCAATTTGGCGCTTGGCACTTATCTAGATACCTACTACTATCTAAGTTCAGGCAACTACCTAAACTAAAGTTCTAACAGTACATATATAGCGCCGCATATGTAGGCATGTATGTATGTACTTTAGGTAAGTTATCTCCTGCAGGTACTTTAATTGCGTAGCATATATATATAAGTACTTACTATACTTATTAGGTAGGTACATAAGGTGGTAGGCAGACAGACTACCTACATGTAGGTACAGAATACAGGTATCACACTGGTACAAAACTGCCTATATCGAACCGTGCGTATATAAAACGCTATACTGTCCCTGTATGCGCACGTACTGTATCTAGCATGTACATATCTAGGTAGGCAGGCAGTCTGTAAGTAATGAGACGATCAAGTCCCCACCACCTACCACCAACTTACCACCTGCTCTTGCTGGACTCCCCAAAACAGCAACCCAACAAGAAGGGCTTCGCTAGACGTCCTACATAAAAAGCTTCCTTCTCCACTAGAACACCACAAATGCGTAAGTTTAGGTCACAAATCATTGCCTGGTGCTTGCACGGCCCGAACTAATTGCTGCGTTGACGCCTCAAGTGACACAGCGAGCCTCAACCCCTCCCATGTGATTCGCTTCTGCTAGGCCAATAGCGAAGAGCGAGGTGAGACGAGTAGAGAACAGGCACGAGGGATGACCCTACGAATGACCCTCAATCCGACGTTCGCCGTTGCTCTATTCCTGAAATTCATCTACCATTGACCATTAACCGTTAACCATTGACCATTCATTGATCATCCACCATCCAGGTACCTAGGTTACCTAGGTTAGGTAGTCTTTGCGAGTCCAATCGGTAGGGTTAGACTTGTTTCTCTCGGGTCAACACACATCTATCTAGTCGAAAACTATCTGGTTACTAGATAGCCGTCAGTATCCTCCGCCTGTTACACTACTGCTACCTACCTACTAGGTAGGTACTATTACGACTACTACTACATATGTACGCATAACTACTACATGCTAATCCTGCTACTTATTGCTTCTGCTACTGCTGCCACTGCTACCGCTACAACTGCTACCACTACTTACTCATTATTGTAGTGGTTATTATTATTATTATTCTTATTACTACTATCTTATCATTGTCTGCTGGTACTGCTGCCGCTCACGTACATAATCCTTCCCGGCACAACGGATACCGGTGTAGGTCTATCCACACCAACATCATACTATCTATCCGTCCGCGTACTGTACCTACACCTTCGGGGTACATGGCTTAACGACGCTTCATACAGGAGACTCTGTACTGTAGCTTCTACTTTGGCCGACTTTCCCTGGTCTTCCGGCGTCAAGCACACCCACACCGAGACCGTCTTGCAGCTTGGTTGCCATTCCGCTTTTGGTCGTAGCAACCAACATTCGCCAGATTTAGTGGCCCACAATCACACTGCCTAGCACATACGACTACTACCACCAACATACATTTGCTGTCCATCTTCTGCGAAAGGTAAACCGACGCGCGAACTGCAAGTCGTCCCGTCCCGGGCCTCGTGCTATCAACTAAGCATTGTCCACTGGAACCCTGCCTCCTTTTGTCTTGCCGAACGAATCCAAGAGCCGGGTTGACGCCCTGCAGCAGCATCCACCATCCAGGCAAATATTACATACCATAGCCTAGGTAGCTAGGGGGTAGTCTCAAAAACCAAAATGTCAATCAAGTATGGATCTTCTCTTCCTCACTCTCCGTCCTCCCCAAGCTTGAAGCCTTAGTTATTACATGTTTGTTTTCTTTCCGAAAGACAGATGTAGTGGAATTCGACACTCAACCTTCTCTCCTCTTATGAGCAACAACCGTCTCGGCCTAGAGTACCTTGTGTGTGTGTGTTGAATTAAGTCATTATTGTTGTTGAGCACTAGTATGGATTACGGGCTCCACGAGCAACATGCCTCGTATATCTTGAGCCAAAGCAGCCGAGACGAAGAGGAGACTAACTTGGAAGCCAGCTGGGTTATGCTGTCTCGGACTGGGGAAATAGAACCCCTGCCACACGAGAGCATACTATTCAAGACTAGAGGGCGTGTGGCTCTCAGCATAACAGCACCAAACCAGCCTTCCGATGTTGCTCCGCTCTCCATTAAGAGCGAGAGTGGGACTGCCTACATCACAAACCAGAGGGTGAGCAATGTCTTACAGTTCCGTGCCGCTTGAAGCTGACAATAAGATCTAGTTGATATACCTACCAGTTGCTCCCACAGAGCAATTTAAATCTTTCTCAACGAAAATCCTCGGGTGTCAGGATGGTCGGATGCGCTCGTCCTGGGTCGGGCCTTGGTACTGGGAAGCCAGTGTTCGGCCCGTGCCAGACGGCAACATTCCTCCAGACTTCCCTAGGGTAACCCTAAAGTTGACATTCAAAGACGGCGGCTTTAGCGAGTTTGAGTCCAAGTTCGTTGAAATCAAAGCACGCCTTCACCATGCGGCGCAGATCGCAGAAGAGTCGGGCCAGCGTAACTGGGCTCTTAACGTCCATGACGAGCAGCTTCCGGAATACACGGCATCGCAGGGCCAAGGGCCTTCCGACCACACCCGATCCACAACCGATGAGGTATCTCAACGTGCTGACGATGCCACTCGACAAGCCGAAATAAGTCAAGGGATGCCGGACGAGCCACCGCCCGATTACGACGAGGCCCAGGCCCAGGCCGTCAGCATGCGTTTCGACGAACGGCTACGAGAGGAGGCAGAACGACAGTAAACCTGCCGTCGTTTCTCCACTGTTGCATAACATGTACTTTGGGTGCGGATATGGCCGGGAGTGACACGGCTTACATCAGAAAGCTTGGCGGTTACACAGTGATGACCACATGAACGTCAGATAACTAGACATGCGTATTTGATGGTATCTGACATTCTCATTATGTTCTTCTAGGGTTGGAATCCTAAGCGAAGAGCTGAAATGGACCTCCCTAGTTCACACGAGGACATGTGAAATATTTGGTAGATTCAAAGAAGCGAAAGATATGGCGATTGTACGCATAGCGAAGTATTAACGTGCAGACAGCCTTACCAGCCATGCCACACGCTCCTAGTCACACTTGCTAGACCTATGTTTGTTTTCTCATATCCGAAAACCTAGGATTAGGTAGTAAGCATAGAAACATACTAACTGTAAATATTGCTAGTACATATATATATGTTTCAATAGAAGCCAAGCGGGAAAAGTGCAAAATTGTGATAGGAAGTTAATTTTGTGAGGCCAGCAGAAAGCGCGATAAGCAGATCAATCAATGGCAGGCAGGGTCGGACGAAGCTGTGGAGCTTCCCTTGTCCCATGCATCGGCCGGAATATCACGTGATTACCAGCTACCTTGGTACAGACGAGCCAATTGAATTGACTCAATTGTCGATGCTCGTAATTTTCTCAAAGCCAGCCATTTTGGGGGTCAACTCTTCATCCACCACCTATCGTCATACCCACTACAACAAGCCATTGGACCCGTGCCGTGCTAAGCTGATCGCCATGGGTGTCTGGGACGTCATCAACGACCTTGTCGAGGCCGCCACGCCATGGGGTATCGCCGAAGCCGAAGCTCCTCCCGCTGAAGAAAAGGTACTACTACACAGTTGAGCATCCGGCCGAACTTCTGATAGCTCCTAGAACGCTTGCATACACCTCTTCGCAAAGCTGTTTTTGTTGTTGTCGTCGTCCTCGATCCCGACAGACTCCCCGCAAGCCGGTTTATCATTCGCTAAGGAATATTAACTAATTACATGTACATCGCAGGCCGAGGCTAAGGATGAGGGATCCAAGAGCGACGACGCCGAGGAGGAAGAAGCAGAAGAGGCCGAGGAAGAGGAGGAGGAGGAGGAGCTAGAGGACCCCAAGGAGAAATTCGAAGAAGGTCAGTGCGAGTCGGATATAAATGCCGAAGACACGAATACGTCACGATGTTACATGGGCCCTTATATGGTCCCTTCATGATACAACCCCAAATGGAACTCGGAAATGATGGGATCAGAGTGCACAAGAGCATCTGCTGACGAAGGGAACAGAGTGCAGGAACTCTAAGCAGTGCGCCCCTGCGAAGCACCATTTCGATGAGTGCGTAGAGCGGGTGACAAACGCCTCCGATGACGACGAAGGCGAGAAAGAGGACTGTGTTGAGGAATGTGAGTATCCGATGATCGGGCTTTAGTGGTATCCCGCTCTCTGTAGAGTACATGAGAAGCTAACACACATGGTGTCCGGTAGTCTTCCACCTCGCCCACTGCGCTACACAATGCGCCGCCCCCAAGCTCTGGGCTGTCCTCAAATAAACGACGTAATGTGTACAAATCTCAATCATTGGCGATACCTAGCCTCCGCTTTACCTATATAGACCTCCCGAGAGTAAATAATGGCCGGATCTGAGCTTGACGGGTCCTGGTTCGGCCTCTGTCAACACCTAGCGTATAGTGGTTGCGGCAGCTCAGCTCGGTATATGACTAGCAAAGCGTCTTGAGGGGCTTCTCTCCCGGCATCAGCTGTCTCTCTTGTACCATAACACTGCATTCGCCCTGCCAAATAGATCTCTGTTCTTTCACACGGGCGTTCAGATATCTCGTCTCCTAAAGCAAGAGTATGCACGAGCAGTTTCCGCACACGTATCGTTGACCCCCACTCTACGATGATCAAGTCTAGGCCATGTGTGGCCTCCGTTGCTAAGCGGGTAATATGAGCGGTTGCCGCGTCTCCATGACCCCTCACACCACAGGAGAGCCTGACTTGACCGTAAGTTGCTCTTGCTGACACACAGCCTTGTCCCTTTCGACACCCATCCATGTTTGTGAGCCAATCATGTGGTATCAATATCACTCTTTGAACAGGGACCAACCATGTTCAATATAGTAGTTAAAACTAGATTAGGCATTGGCAAACGATGCTTATATGTAAGACCGAATTGGAAGTGATCTAGATCTACTTAATCCCATCGGCCATGGTACGCGTCTCTATCGCGCTGCTTATTCGACTTACCCAGCCTATACTATGTGGCCTTAGTATTGCAGCTCTATGTGCCAACTACCCGTTGGCTAGTCCATCTACCGGCACCCAATCATAAATAAATACATGCCATTCTGCATGGCCTAGATTGGAAGTTTCGGGAGCTTGTTGAGACGATCCTTTTATATGTCCGAGGCCACTTGGAGAGGGATATTTGTCGACAGGTTGCAAAGGCGACTATTGATTTTGTATCCAGCCTAAGGCAATACATGGTATTTCTCGGGGTGCCAGTTAAGGATATTCTATAGCATCTACCGAATTGGTATACAGGATAACGTCGAGTTTAACAAAATCATTGCGAAACACTAGGAGAGATGAGAGGGAGCAAAAATAGATCTGTTACTAAAGTGGGGATCCTTGATATAGATATCTGCCGTTAAACCTGTAACTGACTGAGGGTTTATATCAACTACTTAGGCGTCGGTAGCAGAACAATATATGCGTACGCCAGGTACATGTAAACCTACTGAGAAGAACACAGTGAGACATATATAGAATATAAGTAGGTAGAAGACAACACATAACACGCAGCATGCAACAGGACAGCTTGCCTCTATTTGAGTTCATATGCGTGGGTATGATGTACCAATTTAAATAACAGAATGGTACGCATACTCGACTCCATACTTAACATACGAGACGTTCGATGTGACAAGACCCTTTCATTCCATATTTCATAGGATGCCATGCTTTTGTTTCCCACTATCTCCATTTCCAGACACCATCACTCTAATTCACTAGCTTGGGAACTTATTATAATTAAGTGCACTAGGTAACTGTTAGATGCAGGTTGCAGCGCAACCCGCTCGAAGCGAGAGTCCGATTTGGTTATGTCGGCCGAGTAGCGTGTCCAATCACCACGTAGCATCTTTGTGACACGCCGCATACCCATGGGATGATTTTACGCTGGTTTAGGTTGGTTTAGGATAGGTTTTTCTCTTCTTCTTTCTAGCGTCTATTAGTTATAGGCCCTTTTGCTCTTACACACGTGGAATCTTACTTAACAGCGCTTACTTAAGTTCGTGCTATTCTCTAGACGGGATTGTGGCACGGATCGCTAGCTTCGAAACTCCGAACTTACGCATACGGCGGGCAAACACTGACAAGATTTTTCAGATTTTCCAGGTTTTGTTATTACCTAGCATATGCATTATAATACCTATTCCAGCGAGGTGCAGCTTACAAGCCGTGTCCGTAATCAAAGGAAATGATATCTGCTACCTGCTATAGTTCTGTACCTTACGCATGGCATAGGCATGTATGTAATGTGTTCTGTATGTTGTATGTATACTACGTGCCCGCATGAGAACCTGCATCCGTCAAGTTACCTAGGTAGGTACCTACTTGCTTCATAAAGCCATTCTTCCTACACTATCCTACGCTAGTCGGGCTTGATAGTGGAGTCGGGGACCGATGGATGGGGCGCTAGATGGGGCGTGGATGGGGGATCCCTGAAACATACTAGCCCGGTAGGTCGATAATACCGGGTAATACAGTTACAACTGTATCAAGTACCCACCCACAGCATCGCTATCTGCTTTACTATCTGTTGTGCATCATTGATCATCAGCCCCAGGTGGACCTTGGACTTGCGAGGAGGGCCGAAAGAGAGATAGAAGAGGGTGGGATGGGGATACAATGTCGAGACATAATCTTCGGCCCAAGTTGTCTTGGAACGAACGTGGTCAATCACTAGATAGACGGCAATAAACCAACCCTCCAAACGAACACATCGTCATCTTTCCCGTCGTCCTTCTCAGTCGTCTGCTCCCCCATCATATATCACGGCGATGCCTTGGTAGTGAGACAGCTACTAGGTTGTCGCATATTGGAAATTTGGATCTGATACATACGCCTAGTACCGGAAACGAAGGGAGAAACGGCCTTGATTTTCCCTATGCCCTAACGAGCGAAAAAAACAACAACAGGAAGACTAAAGTATCGAGGAACTAGAGCGAGATAACCAATCTCATGAGTTGTTGATCAATCAAGAGTTTGAAATCGCAGGAACCTGCCTACTTAGTCTGTTTGTCTATCCACCCATCCATCTATCCGTCCGTCTGTCTATCGTATCGGCTGTACTTATACCCTCGAAACTTAAATCGGTTTCACGTGCGCGCCCGACGTGCGCGGCACTGTTTNTTTTTTTCCTTTTTTTTTCCTAGTTTTCCTTGGTTATTTGTTTTAGACTTGGTGCCACGACAGCAATGGCTCCATCAAGACACACCGACGAGCATGAGGGCGTAATAGAGCTGTGCGACACCAAGAACAGCAACAGCAACAACAATTCCGACGGGGGCGACATAGACATCGAAGATAAAATCCACGAGGCGTACGATCGGAATCCAATGCGGAGCGGGAGCAGGACGGATTCCGCGTCGTTCGATGCGGCGCGGAAGGATGGCCATCAGCGTCTGCCGTCTGAT
>JAPESX010001331.1:0-10162 GCA_029590615.1 Nemania bipapillata | reverse complement strand
TGGGCAATATGCATTGTGAATAATAATACTAGTAACAACAATGACAATAACAATAACAATAATAATGGTCTATTTGCGTGTCGCTTTCGTTGTTGTTTTTGGTATATGAATGATTCGATGCTCGATTGAGGATGATGAAAGAAGTGATGAAGATCTCGGGATGTAGAACCAAAGCAGACGATAGAAACATGTCTTTATATCTACAAATTATACAAAACATAGGGGAATGGTTGCTGATTCATCCCGTACGTACTGTTTGATGATGCCTACCTGTATACGTCTTACCGTATTTTTGGCGAGGTATGCATATGCAAACATGATGATGATGCTGATGATGAATCGAATCGAATCGAGTTGCAAGAGGAAAAAGAGCGGAACACCGAACTTCGGTCTCGGGCCATTCCTAGCCTACATAACACCCGCGCGCCATTGTTGCCGTTTTGGGTAATGCGCAGGCTTAGGGCTGATACATGACTGGGGAAAAATCCGGAAAACGGGGCGAGAGCTGAGTCCAATGCTAAAAAGCCGAACACACGAAGCTCCGGGCAAAGCTCGGGGATAAGCTGCCTAAACTGCCTGCCTGCCAATTGAGTGATGAGCGGATTGCTGATAAGTCCGTGGTTGCACCTCTAGTTCAGCCCGAGATGTTGATGAGTTATTGTCATACTCGGCTCGCTTCTCGTCATTTACTCTGATTTGTTTGGCTTCCATTTGGCTTTCCCAGATCAGATCATGCATACCTATCATATCATGTTCATGATAAAAGTTATGGCGTTCGTGCTGACGACCGTCGTCGATACCTCGTTTAAGGGAGCTTGGTCTAGACCGAATTACGAGCAATCCTACGAAATATATTGAGGATAATGAGGTGCGGGGAACCAGGGTGAGGGATTAATCCTTCATATACAGAGTACCTAGACTACTATATAGACCTATAAGTATACTTATAGGGAGCGATAAAGAATATCATAATAATAGCGCGAGCGGGGAATGATGGTATCAGCATCGCCTTGCTAGTATGTTAGCGTTCGCGAGCTAGTGCGCAAGCGAGTAGCTATAGGAAGTGGGGGAGATCGTAGGCACGTAGAAAATACTTGTACAAACGAGTTGGTCGTGGAGTCGAATCAAAAACAACATAAGAATATAAATATATAAACACAGCATTGGCTAGGTATATTTCGTGTCTTTGAGATCATATACGAACCGGTAGTCTGCAGGTAGTTTCCTTATAAGGAAAATGTGATTAATATATGATAGTGTGCTATCTACTACTACCTACATGTATGCTATCAGTATAACCCAGAATAGCCTTCTCTCCCCTAGAAGTACATGTATAGACCTAAATACAGCGCTTGACAGAGTATTCATTTCTTCTAGGTAGGTAGTTCCAATTATTCCTTACCTAGGTTTCAGGTAGAGGCCCAGAAATATCCAGGTATGTATAGGCACTTCCCACACTACACCCAAACCCCTCCCTAACTGCGAGCCGCAAATTGCCACATAAGTCAAAGTCACCAAGGTCCGAGCTAGAGCAACAACAACGGCGACGCGACATAATACCTCAAAGGGAACCGAAATAAAACGAAAGAAGGCTACCAATTAGTGTAGGCAGACATTTGAAACCGGTTCTTTATCAACTAAAGGAGTGCACATACCTAGTAGGGAGCAACATCAGAGCAGCGAATTCAGAATCCTTCCTCCCTTCCTCTATCCTACCTCTAACCTTCAATTCGATACACATGCGAAGCACTACACGACATCACAGGGTCAGAACCAAAAAAATTATATCTCTGATTTGTATATTCATTCTCCTATCTGGTAGGTAAATCCAAAGCAGGCAATTCCCAAGCAACGCCGCCCAGTGCAGTCTCCATAAAGAGGGGGCCTTTCAAGATTGCCATCCTCTGTCGCCATTCTATCTTGTCATGCACGTGCATTACATACATAACATAACCATATCACAACGACCTAGTTGGTGTAAAACATCGCCTAGTGTTAGACCGTTATGTGTGTAGTGTAGTAGAGAAAAAAAATAATGTCCAAAAAGATTCTATAGTCGATCCAGTTCAAATATGTTCCCGCCTCCGTCTCTATCCGCCTCGCTCTCATTTCATGGTCTATGTAGAGGTATGGTATGCACAGATGCTGGTTTTGGTAGTGGAAGGTAAAATATGTGGTTCTAATGATGGCGTAAGAATGGTACTGGTTAATTGCTGTCTGTCTCGGGAAAACGAGTTCCCGAGTCTAATTGATAAGCAGGTGGGCGATAGGAATTAAAACGAGTTAGATTTCAAAGTTCTAGTTTTTCTTTAATTGGTTTTTTCTTTTTTTGCTGAGTCTCTTTACTCCTTCTTCGCCTTCATCTTTCTCGCCTTCTTGGGTACACGTGTGAGCCAGTAGAGGAACAGGGCACCAAAGACGTTGAAAACAATGTAGACGAAGAGAAGGCCGAAGTTGCGCCAACGGTCAGCTGTAGAAGAGGCTATGTTAGTCTATGGTCATACTCAAAGGGGAAGAAGGAAAAGCAAGTAAGGTATAAAGACGTATGAAGGCTATTGGGACTTACCATAGTAGATACCAGTCTGCGCAAGGTAGGAGTTCGTGTCGGCGATGCTGCAGTACAAGCAATCGGCCGTGTTGTTCTCAGTGCCGGGCTGGAGGTAGCCGCCAGCAATGCTGATCTGCGTCGCCATGTATGTGGCACAAGTCTCGTTCGCCGGCGGGTCGAAGGTCAACAACTCGTTGGTCGCACACGTGACGCCCGAATTACCGACACTCGTGGACAAGAGAGACGAGACCAGGTATGTGAACGGACTGACGCGATACAGGAAGATCCAGAACTGCGGGAACTGACCGGGACGGGCGAGGACACCGCAGAAGATGAGGCACAGCGTGAAGAGGATGTTGGCCACGTTACCACCGGCCTCGGCAGTCTCGAAAGCCGCGATGATCATGTGCGTGAAGGTGCACGTGAAGAGCAAGAAGAGCAGGATCAACAGGAAGGCGAGGGCACCGCGTTCCGTCGTGGCACCGTCCTCAAATGTGTTTCGGTACAGGCCAATGGGGTAGTACCATCCGAAGAACATGATGACAGCCATCAGAGTGTTCCAGGGGATCTCAACAATGATTTGCGACAACATGAAGACCTGCCAGCTGTACACCTTGGACGGGCGCTCGCGCACCTCGTAGAGCGATCGCTGGACGACGAAATGTGGCATCGTTTGCTGGACAAGCTGGCCGAATACGGTGAGCAGTTGGAAGACGGAGAACGTCTGGTTCTGAAGACCCTGGATTGAGTTGGGGGCGTTGAAGAAGACGAAACCGATGAAAAGGGCGACGAAGGAGCAAAGCGCAGTCTTAGAGTAGATGTAGGTCGGGTTGCGCCAGTACTGTTGGAAGACACGGTACGTGACCTCCCTGAACTGGGTCCAGAACGGAGCGGCGTGTTCGCGGAAAGATTGGTCATCCTGTGCAGCCGGGGGGAGTTCAGTGGCCTCGTCATTTAGTCTCTGCAGCTCGGTCTTCACGTCACGGTATTCGGGGCTGTCGCGCCACGTCTGGAACCAGTCACGGTCGGTTGTGCTTCCGGGGGCGGCACCAATAGCATCCAGCATCCATTCAGCAGGGTTGGCAGTAGAGGGGCAGGTAGGTGCGCCGTGGCGTTCAAAGTAGCTGGTCAGAGTCTTGGAGTTCTCGCCAATGGCGCCGAAGTAGACGGTCTTACCGCCCTTGGCCAAGAAGAGAAGTCGATCGAATCGCTGGAAAAGCATAGCAGAAGGTTGATGGATTGTGCACAGAACAGCTTGTCCGTTCTTGGTCAGTTTCTCCAGGAGATCCAAGATGGCCCAGGACGTCTGTGAGTCGAGACCGGACGTAGGCTCGTCAACGAAAAGGAGTAGGGGCGGCTTAGCAGCAAGTTCGACACCGATAGTCAGGCGCTTGCGCTGTTCGACATTAAGACCTTCACCGAGGACACCGACAACGGCATCGGCATACTCATCCATTTCCAGAAGCCGAATAACCTCCTCGACGTATGCAAGTTTTTCTTCACGGGGCACATCAGCCGGTTGACGAAGGATAGCAGAGAAGTTAAGAGCCTCTCGAACTGTCGTAGTGGCAAGATGTAGATCCTGTTGCTGAACATAACCCGTTTTACGTTGGAAGGAAGCATCGCAGGGACGACCGTCAACGAACATGTCGCCAGTAATCACACCCATAGTGATGCGACTTGCCAAGGCGTCAAGCAGAGTTGTCTTTCCCGCGCCAGAAACACCCATAAGAGCAGTGAGAGTACCAGGTTTAACCCAACCGTCGACATGGTCGAGGATACGCCTTGGCTCACCCTTGATGGAGATATCGTAGCACACATCGCTCCAGTGGAAGACGCTCTTCTGTTGCTCGATGAAACCAGCCTCTTTGTTGTCCGGAGCGGGACGGCTTGCGTTAGTAGCAGTAGGACCAACACGAGGACCTTCACCCTCTTCGATATCGCCCTTGCGTTCCTTGAATTGAGCGGGTTTGTGGCCGCGTCGGAACACTAGAACCTCACCCTTGGACTTCTTTTCGGAGACAAGTTCAGCCGAGATGATATATGTGCCCAGGGAGAACAGCATGAAGGCGATAATAATACCCAGGTTTCGCCACTTGTGAGAGGCGTAGTACTTGAAGGCAGTGTTCAGGTATCGGTCACCATCCACAAACGACGAGCCAGCTACGCTACCCACAGCGCTGCAAACACGATTGGCCGGATCGACATTGGTGTATCCCAGGGACGGCGAAGGGACGATTTCGGTGCATCGGAACTGTCGACCAGAGAATTCGTTGACAAGCATCGACTCGAATGCGTAGGCAAGAGGATCAACATAGTTCAACCAGCGGCACCAGCTCAACATGTAGTCGACCGGGATAATGAAGCCGGTAAAGATGACGAGGTCAAGAATGAGAATGGCAGCCGGGACCAGAGCCTGTGAGAGCGTTCGTGATGAAGAGGCAAGGGTACGGAAAATCATACTCATGACCAGTACAGTGAAGAACGAAAAGAGCAGGTACGTGAAGAAGGCGCCCGGTTCACGTCGAAGGTTCGTTAAAAAGTACAACGACGTGTTGAAGATAATAGTGTTCGCAATCTTATAAGGCAGGTCACAGAGCATAGACGAGACAGCCTCGGCCGATGGGTGGTACAAGGCGTAACGAGCATGTTTCTCGACAATAGGACGTTGAGCGTACAGGGTAAGAATCTATATCGGTGTGAATCAGCTACAGTCTCAGGGGGAGCGAGGGAGCATAGACTTACTTCTAAAGCACTAGCGAACGCGTTCAGGAGACAAGCGAAGAAGATGAGGGCGCCTCTTTGATAGAAGCTTGCCGTCGTGGGCTGGAGGTTGTAAAACACACTGCCGACGATGAGAGACATGATGAAGTTACCAATAAGAGCGCCAATGGTGATACTGGGGTCACCCTTAAGTCGGAGCCAGCCTCGCCAAAGACAAAGCTTAATCTGTTGCAGGAAAGACAGAGTGAAGGGAGATCCGGGGCGTTGACCCCGGGCTTGCTGCTCTCTCCTAGAAGCACGGAAGACCTCAGCATCCCGTCCGTCAATAGGGTGCTCCTTCTTGTACTCCTCGATCTCGGCCTGGAGCGCCGTGTACTCGGCGCTGCTCTTCCAGGCGGCGGCAAACTCATCCGGAGTGCGCGGGGCCTTGTCCTTGAATCCATCTCGAACAATACGCTCAAGCGGGCTCGTCATTGAGGTTAGGAAATCAGGGGTCGTCTGGCGGGCCGGGCACTCAAAACCAAGGTTGATAAAGTATTGCTTAGCCGCGTCAGCACGGCCAAAGAAGATCTGCCGGCCTTCATACAAGACGGTGACTTTGTCGAAGTAGTCGTAGCCGACCTGGGGCGACTGGTAGATGGACACGCAAGCTGTGTTTCCGAAGAGCTCGGTCTGGGTTCGCAGGGTCTTGCAGAACTCAACAGCGTTGGCGCTGTCGAGACCTCGAGTACTGTTATCCCAGCATTGCAAGGGAGCTCGGCTAAGCGTAGCCTCGGAGATGGTGACACGCTTACGCTCACCACCAGAAACACCACGAATGTACTCGTTGCCCACACGGGTGTTGACTGTGTGTGAGATACCGAACATAGCCATAGTGACATCCCGGAGATGGTTAGCGTACGTCATCTTGTCGACGCCTTCTGGGAGATGGCGAGGGGCACGTGCTTGGGCTGCGAAGGTGAGGGTCTCGCCAACCGTCAACATGGGAAAATGGACATCTATCTCGGCCGTGTAGATAGCCTCGCCTCGGTGACGGGTATGCATCTCCTTGGCAGAGAGACCCTGGTAGTTGAAGTATGACTTGTCGTCGATGTAGATACCAGCAGTCTCGCCAGCAATCGCCTTTAGGAAGGTGGTACATCCAGAACCGGGAGGACCCAGGACGACTAACATCTCTCCTTTGCGAACGATGCCATCAAAATTCCTCAGGATGTCGATCTTAGTGCCCTTGTTACCAAGAGCCCGTCGACCCATTGCAATGGCTTCAAGCCAGACATTTCCGACGTCTTTCTGATAGTCGGTAGCCGAGCCGAAACCGTGGACGCTCATGTTTTGGAAACAAACGCCAGCCGTTCGGAATTCCTTGCCTTCACTCGCAGTCATCTCGACCATAGCCTTCGCCCAGGCCCGGGCGCTGAAATGGGGTGAATTCGGGTTCAAGGGTGAGTTCTCACCCTCGTCCAAATAGGGATTGGTGCCGGCAGGTCCATGGGCGTGAGATTGCGTCGTATACTTGCGTGCCAGTTCGTGGACGAGCGATTCACGGCGCTCGAGCTCGACGGCTTCATCATCAACGGACTCGTCGCTCGATCCTGGCGATTCCTTCTTCGTCATGCTCCCATGGCCAACCTCTGTCACAGATGTCGTCCGTGTCCTCGTTACGTGGGTCTCTTCCTCAGGCTCCTCGTGCACAGGCGAGGTGATACCCGGTGATGCTGTAGCCTGCGCCGTGCGGTCGTAACTCGAAAATCCGCCGCCTGTCCACGACATCTTGACACCTTGGTGGGTCGGAACCCAGAAAGTGAATAGCTTCTATTGTTAGATGGATAGACTTGCACAATTCTTTGTATAGTATTTAGATCTGTAGCTCGCGCCCAAGGATTGACAAGGATTAAAGAAGGGCGTTGTCTCGAGACTACAATGCAAGTGAGAGAAGAAACAAGAATTAGAAGTTATTACTATAATTAAAGAAGGTTAGGACAAGCATTCACAGCATCCGGCGATCGAGGAGCAAGACGAGGAAAGACTTACAAGAGTATGTATCTGGCGGGTTAGGGGTTTTTGAGAAGACGAAAGGCGTAAATGTCAACCTCCGTGTTGTGAAGGAAGTCTGGGGGGGCCCTGTCTGATTAATTATATACGGAGTCGTCTTCGACTTTTCCACCCCTGTCGGGATCCACGGCTTATACTGTCATGGACTTGTATTCTTGGCGTGTTTATGAAAACTAGGTAGACGAAGTCTAGGTAGTACTGGAGATACGCAAGTAGACTACACAAATACCAAGCTATTCGGACCCTGCATGTAGCGTACATACAAAATATAAATACTAAAATACTCATAACCAGGATTAGGGTGGAGGAGGGAGACGGCCTAAGGCGGAATCCCGGGCTGACGGGTGACAAGTTATGCAGACGCTAACACGTTTTAGCACCTACTCCTACTCAGCAGCTATCTAGATACCTACAAATTAAAGTACAATAGGTAGGTATTCTGGGGCAACTCTGTATCAGGCCGCTACCAGCACCGCCTATCGCAGTACTTTGAAGACCCGACTCCTTTCGGATCGGTGGTTGCGAAGAACCTGACAGGGGGGCGTGCATAACCACTAACATCCCGTCGGGCTCTTTGTAAAACCCGTCACCCCGCCTCCTTTGTGCACAACTTTTGTAGTATTTTTTTTCCCAAGCTGCCACAGAACGCAACCAGTAAGAACCACCTAAGCCTATCTAGTCCAGGTATGTTACCCTTCTTTTCGATACAACCTCTCAACGATCGCGATAGCCGACGTAGTCTAGGTAGATCTATACAACTACTTGTATGTACTACTTTACTTACAGCCATGATTGTAACCTTTTCCCCGTCCGCATCGTAGCGATTGGATGGCCGGATACAGAGTTTGATAGTGTCCCACGCTGTCGGAACAGCGTAGCGGCAACGGGCACAACCGCTGCACGTTCTCGAAACATACTTACGCACATATATATGTAAGGTTCATATATTTTCATCGCTCCGTAACAGATATGCATGTATGTAACGCCAGCAACTACGTACATACATAGAGTGTCATGTCTCGCATGTGTGTCACTCTCGTCAAAAGAAAGAATTAAACGGAAGACTATGCACTATCTAATCCATATGAATATGTCATTACTCAAGCCCCAGGATTATGATTCCGGTCAGTCTCAGGTACCTATGCGTTTGCGTACGTTTGCCTACATAGTAGTTCGAGTGCTACCAATTCATTCCAACAATCGCACAAGCTATGTAAATCTAAGTATACACCACGCTATCACCACTAGTAGCCAGCTAGTATTCATCCGAAGGGTGTGTATATACTAGATATGTACAGTATGTGTGTATACATATACAGAATACATCATGTTCATCCCACATGGCGTCAAACGGGCTGTTTTTGGAACACTTCAAGTACTGTACAAGGGTGTGGTAACACGACCCTGTCAGCAGTTCATCAGCCAGGACACAAGCCAAGACAACAGCCAAGACTCACCAAAAGTCAGATGATATGAAGTCAAAGGGCACAGACTGGATTGCTCATGCACACTTAGAGTCCAGTCGGTACGGTAGGTATTATAAGCCGAGACGTTACCGAGAATAAACGTCGAATTAAGTTACATATACTTGGCGGACGTTATAAACCACGTTGCTACCTAAGGATAAGTATGACTTACATACACATGTACGAAATCATTTCTGCAATTTGATCGCGTAATGCTGCCGCGTTACCTAGTGTACCAACAAATGTTTTTCTTGTATTTTATAGGAGATTGATTGGCACAGAACATTCTATACTCCAGAGTCTACCGGGATCAGGCTTGACCTGATTCATGGCCCATACCCTTCCCGGCAGGGATCCTCACCCCACTCGCTTGGCACCTCTACCAAATAACAGACGACCGAGTCCTCGTCCTCCCTTTTCCATCTTTTTCGACAACGAAGGTCCCCATTTAATCGGGTTGTGGCAATTGTCCGCCGCCCCGTCAAAACATAAAAAGTCACCGACTACTCTCCAATGAAGAACCGACATCCCGCCCCCCCCACACAAAGCTTCTTGTTTTTGTGCAAGGCTTTTCCGGTTTCCGACTCGGTCCAGACGGGCCATCTTGTCGACCCTGTCGCCAAGGTGGCGACGTTGCGCAGGTCAAGCCAAGCAGCCTCGCATTTGTAAGTGTCTACAGTATATATGTATGCGCATGGGCTAGTGTACGAGTAAACATCTAAACATGCAAAGCTGTACAAGTATGACTCAATTAGTCAATTATGGCTTTGTTCAATTCACTTGTTCCGTGTCGGGTTGACGTGGCTGCAAAAATACCCCGGGTACCCGGCGATGGCCTACCTACATAAGCTAGTGTACCGAGATCTACTGTTTCAATGCTATATCGGGTAGCCTCGAGATGGATAAGTCTGCGTAGATTACATTGAGTCCTATGAGGCGTTGTATAAAATCTATGTTTATTGGATACGCACTTGTAAGAATAGTACCATGGCCGAGAGATAAAGAGATCAGTCTAATTTTTACGAGCTTTGGGTAGATTAGTGGTGTCTTCGCTTCACGAGTTACAATCTAATAATATTGCACATAAAACCGAAATGACGTAGCCACCCGTCCGCGTACAAGACAACTCGTGAGGCTTCAATCTTTTGTCCTATTGAACGCCCTGTTTCACATACCGGTTGGGCAGTAGGAATACATAACGCATGCGTCAGAAAAGAGTAACAACATGGCTTCGTAGTAATACCAAACAGCATCACAATAAGCCACCCTATTAAACCACGAACTCTGTCGGTAGGCTATACTATATAGTATTTGCAGGCCGAAGGCCTGCGTACGGCGATAGCACTCTGTAGAATTACTTGGTCCCAAAATG